>CAUYQU010104641.1:0-160253 GCA_963574635.1 Cheracebus regulus
AAAGGGTCGCGCTGGCGACCTGTGGGGCTCCTCCACTGGGAATGTCCTGGTCGGTGGGCAGCGAAAATTTATTGGTAAGTGTGGCGTCCACTGGCTCTTTGCGCTTTTACTGGGAGCTGCAATCCTGAGCTGCTAGTGATCGGCCATCTTCCATTAACAAGCTATTTATTTATTTTTAAGGCAGGGTTTCACCATATTAGTCAGGCTGGTCTCGAACTCCTGACCTCAGGTGATCCGCCCGCCTCAGCCTCCCAAAGTGCTGGAATTACAGACGTGAGCCACCATGCCCAGCTACTCCTTATTTTTAAACGTTTTCAGGCCAGGTGCTCTGGCACATGCCTATAATCCCAGCACTTTGAGAGGCCAAGGCAAGAGGATCACTTGAAGCCAGGAGTTTGAGAGCAGCCTGGGCAACAAAGCAAGATCATGTCTTAATAAAATTATATATACATATATATATAATTTTTTTTTTTTTGAGACAGAGTCTAGATCTGTCGCCCAGGCTGGAGTGCAGTGGCGCAATCTCGGCTCACCACAACCTATGCCTCCCAGGTTCAAGTGATTCTCCTGCCTAAGCCTCCAAAGTAACTGGGACTACAGGTGCGTGCCACCATGCCTGGCGAATTTTTGTATTTTTAGTAGAGATGGGGTTTCACTATGTTGGCCAGGCTGGTCTCAAACTCCTGACCTTGTGATCCGCCCACCTTGGCCTCCCAAAGTGCTGAGATGATCTTTTTTT
Source organism: Cheracebus regulus (assembly GCA_963574635.1). Taxonomy (NCBI): domain Eukaryota; kingdom Metazoa; phylum Chordata; class Mammalia; order Primates; family Pitheciidae; genus Cheracebus; species Cheracebus regulus. The sequence goes on from CAUYQU010104641.1 coordinate 740, forward strand.
TTTTTTTTTTTTTTTGGTGAAATGGTGTCTCACTCTGTTGCCCAGGCTGGAGGGCAGTGGTGTGATGTTGCCTCATTGCAACCTCCACCTCCCAGGCTCAAGCAGTTTTCCCACCTCAACCTTCTGAGTAGCTGAGACCATAGGCACATACCACCAAGCCTCGCTGATTTTCTTTTTGTATTTTTGGTAGAGATAGGGTTTTGCCATGTTGCCCAGACTAGTCTCAAAACTTCTGAGCTCAAGTAATCCTCCTGCGTCAGCCTCCCAGAGTGCTGGGATTACAGGAGTGAGCCAATGCACCCAGTCAAAAAAAAAAACCTTTTTCCTTTGAAATTACAGACTCAAGGAACACAATGAAATTCATGGATAAGACCTCCTTCCCCACTGATGTCTGTCCACTGAAGGGGGCCACAGAAAGATGTATCCTTCTGGAGATGAATTATACATTTTCCTTAAGAGGCAGATAGAGTTTTACCAATTTTTTCAACAACTTTCCATCCTTTACATATTCTTTCTTGTGTGTATAGTTTTTTGGGTTTTTTTAATTTTTTTTTTTTTTTAAATAAAGACGGGGTTTCACCATGTTGGTCAGACTGGTCTTGAACTCCCGACCTCAGGTGATCCCCCCGCCTTGGCCTCCAAAGTGCTTGGATTACAGGCATGAGCCACTGCGCCCGGCCTATTTAGTTTACCATTTCTTTTTTCCATCTGGTTATAACCTCCACAAGTTGTGTCTCTTTTGTTTTATACATTATACCCAGCAGCTGGCATGTAACAGGCACCCGATATATACTGAACAAACGAGTGAATGAAGGAATGAATGGATAGGGCTTATAGGAAACCCCTGGGGCCAGGGAATCTTCAGCATTCCCAGGTAACTTTTTCTTTCTCCTGGGAAGCAGAGAGAAACAATAGACAGTATCTCTTAATCTCTCAAGGATGCTACTCCCAGCACTGCTTGCAATTTCCCAGAAGATAAGCCACAAGTTACGGCAAAGGAAGCAGCTGTGTTGGGCCTGCAAGTTTCCTGCTGCCAGTTACCCTATGCTCAGAAACTACCCTGGCTGGGCCAGGCGGGTGGCTCACGCCTATAATCCCAGCACTCTGGGGAGGCTGAGGCGGGTGGATTGCTTGAGTCCAGGAGTTTGAGACCAGCCTAGGCAACATGGAGAAACCCCATCTGTACAAAAAATTAGCCAGGCATAGTGGCATGTGCCTGTAGTCACAGCTACTTAGGAGGCTGAGGTGGGAGAATCACCTGAGCCCAGGAGGTCAAGGCTGTAGTGAGCTGAGATCACTGCATTGCACTCCAGCCTGGGCAACCAGAGTAAGACCCAGTTTTTAAAAAAAAAAGGGGGGGCTTTCTACGCGACTTTTAATTAATAGAATTTTATCTTTCCCCTTGGTGTTCTGGAAGAGTTTAGAAATACGATTGCGGGGCTGGGCACAGTGGCTCACGCCTGTAATCACAGCACTTTGGAAGGATGAGGCAGGTGGATTGCTTAAGGTCAGGAGTTTGAGACCAGCCTGACCAACATGGTGAAACCCCTTCTCTACTAAAAATACAGAAACAAGCCGGGCGTGGTGGTGGGTGCCTGTAATCCTAGCTACTCAGGAGGCAGAGGCAGGAGAACTGCTTGAACCGAGGAGGCAGAGGTTTTAGTGAGCTGAGATCGTGCCATTGCACTCCAGCCTGGGCAATAAGAGTGAAACTCTGTCTCAAAAAAAAAAAAAAAAGAGAAAGAAACGAAAGAAATACGATAGGGGGTTGGGTGCAGTGGCTCACACCTGTAATCCCAATACTTTGGAAGGCTAAGGCCGGCAGATCACCTGAGGTCAGGGGTTCGAGACCAGCCTGGCCAAAATGGTGAAACCCCATACCTACTAAAAATAAAAAAAATTAGTGGCCAGGTGCAGTGGCTCATGCGTGTAATCCCAGCACTTTGGGAGGCCAAGGGGGGCAGATCACTTGAGGTCAGGAGTTTGAGACCAGCCTGTCCAACACAGCGAAACCCGAGCTATACTAAAAATACAAAATTAGCTGGACATGGTGGCACATCCCTGTAATCCCAGCTACTCCAGAGGCTGAGGCAGGAGAATTGCTTGAACCCAGGAGGCAGAGGTTGTGGGGAGCTGAGATCATGACATTGCACTCTAGCCTGGGTGACAAGAGCAAGACTCCGTCTCAAAAAAAAAAAAAAAAAACCAGGCGTGGTGTCTCTCACCTGTAATTCCAGCACTTTGGGAGGACGAGGTGGGCGGATCATGAGGTCAGGAGATCAAGACCATCCTGGCCAACATGGTGAAATCCCATCTCTACTAAAAATACAAAAATTAGCTGGGTGTGGTGGCGCATGCCTATAATCCTAGCTACTCAGGAGGCTGAGGGAAGAGAATTGCTTGAATCGGGAGGTGGAGGTTGGAGATGGAGGTTGCAGTTAGCCAAGATTACACCATTGCACTGCAGTCTGGGCTAAAAGAGTTTTAAAAAAAAAAAAAAAGCAGTCAGAGATCTAATGTGGTTCACATCTGTACTAGCACTTTGGGAGTCCAAGATGGGAGGAGGACTGCTAGAGGCCAGGATTTTGGGAACAGCCTGTGCAACATAGCAAGACCCCGTCTCTACAAAAAATAAATTTAAAAAAGAGCCAGTGGTATATGCTTGTTGTCCTAACTGCTCGTGAGACTGAGGCAGGAGAATCAGTAGCTCAGAAGGAACTCCAGAACTGAGTTCTGAACAAGTGAAGCTTGAGATGCAGTGACATGATCGTGGCTCACTGCAACCTCCATATCGACCTCCTGGGCTCAATTTATCCTCCCGCCTCAGCCTCCCAGGTAGCTGAGACTAGAGGAGAGTGCCATCATGCCTGGCCAGTTTTTTGTGCTTTTTGTAGAGACAGGGTTTTGCCATGTTGCCCGGGCTGGTCTTCAATTCCTGGGCTCAAGCATTCCTCCTGCCTCAACCTGCCAAAATGCTGGGATTACAGGTGTGAGCCACCATGCCCAGCCTAGGGAACTTTTGGGAAAATTGATATATTCTAGATGTTGATATGGGTGCTGTTTGCACACACATTTACTCAGATAAAAATGAATCAAGTCCTCATGCATGTAGTCCTAGCACTTTGGGCAGCTGAGGCAGGTGGATCACCTGCGGTCAGGAGTTCGAGACCAGCCTGGCTACCATGGTGAAACCATGTCTCTACAAGAAACAACAACAACAACAACAACAAAAATTAGCTGGGCACGGTGGTGCACACCTGTAGTTCCAGCTACTCAAGAGGCTGTGGCAGGAGAATCCTTTGAACCTGGGAGCTGGAGATTGCAATGAGCTGAGATGTTGCCACTGCACTCCAGTCTGGGCGACAAAGTGAAATACAAAAAACAAACAAACAACCCCAAAAATGAATCAAGTCATACACTTAAGATTGATATATTTTTCTGAATGTAAATTATGCTTCAAGAAACAAAACCCTTCCAGGCACAAAGTACCCACGGTGATTTCTGCTTCCTGCAGTGAACACCCGATTTTGGGAGAGGAGCCCTAGGACAAGAGACAGCAAGAGAGGCTGAGAGCAAGCAGGGCACCAGCAACGTGGCAGGAAGCTGGGAGTATGGAGGGACGTGACCAGGGAGAAATCTGTGTTGGGAGAGGCCTGTGAATTTTAGGAACTCTATATCTAACTCTTAAGGCATATCCTTGCCAAGCAGCCTGTGTCAGTGGCAGGCAACCACCACACAATGTCCTGAGGCCTGATGAGAGGGCTACGCCAACCACAGGGCCTGACAGTCCCAGAGGAGCTGGCTGCAGCAGGGACTCACTCAGGAGCTGCAGTGAACCAAGCCCCCTCCTATTCCTGAGACCCCTGAGAGGTAAGGCAGGCTCATGGCAGACCCTATTATGTCCCACATCATGGCTGGAACCATCTCACATGGCTGGTCACGGCAAGGATGACCTCAGGAAGCCAGAGGACTTGGAGACTCTGTATTGTAGGAAAAAGACACTGGCATGTCACCAGCAGTCACCCCTAGATGGTGGCATTATGGTTTTTTTTTCTTTTTTTGAGATGGAGTGTCACTCTGTCACCCAGGCTAGAGTGCAGTGGTATGATCTTGGCTTACTGTAACCTCCGTCTCCTTGGTTCAAGCAATTCTCTTGTCTCAGCCTCCTGAGCAGCTGGGGTTACAGATGTTGCCACCACACCTGGCTAATCTTTATAGATGGTGGCATTATGAATATGGATTTTGGTTTTCTTCATCAAACATTTCTGTTTTCCCCAGATTAGCTGTAAAAAGTGTATATATATATATATATATATATATATGTAAATAAGTTGACAGATTGAACAAATTGAACAGTTTAAAGAATAGCTGTGTAAGTGTAGTGGAGTCTGCCTGTGGTCCTAGCTACTCGGGAAGTTTAGACAGAAGGATTGCTTGAGCCCAGGAGTTCAAGACCAACCTGGGTAATGTAGTAAGACCCTCGTTTATTTTTAAAATAAATAAAAAATGAAGAATAACTTTAAAATATTATTCAAAATGAATTGATAAAGGTGGGGATTATGTTTTTAGTCTCAGTTCCCCGAAGAACTCACACCTGAGAACATGACCGTGTTTGGGGCTCTCTGGCACTGTCTTTGGGCCTGACCTCTGCTCTGTGGGGGGAAACATGAGCTGGTGTTTGCTGAGTCATCATGTATGGGTCACATCCTCCTTGGGAGGCCTGCAGACATAGGCCTGTCTGTGATGAGCTTTAGTGGGCAGGGGGCAGCTCCAGGGCCCTCACTGGGGGCAGCCTAGGGCATAGATCACTCTCTGGACTTGCTCTTCTCCTAATAAATGGACAATGATCAATGAATTACACCCATGAAATAGGGTGGGACGCAATAAAAAATAAAAGATAATATAAATAGCCAGATAGGGTCAAAGATGATTTATTTTACTTTATCATTTTGAAATGACTTCAGATTTACAACATAGTTGCAAAAATAATGCAAATGTTTACATCTTACATAACCCAGTGAATGATCCTAACACTGACAGATTAACTAATCCAAAAGCCTTATTCGGATTTTGCCTGATGTCCTTTTTCTGTTTCAGGATCCAACCCAGGTTCCCATATTGCATTCAGTTGTCATGTCACTTTGGTGTCATATCACTTTGGTTCTCTGGAGCAGTCCCTCAGTCTCCTTGTCTTTCTTGACTTTGAAATTTTTGAAGAGTTATTCTGCAGAGCAGTGCTAGCCAATAGAACTTTGAGCGATGATAGAAATGTTGTTTGTGCTGCCCACTATAAAGCCATTAGCTACATGAAAATAGCATTTGAAATGTGGCTCGTGGGACTCAGAAACTGGCTTCTACGTATTATTTAATTAAAATAGCTACATGTGGCTAGTAGCCACTGTATTGGACAGGACAGCTGTCAAATGTCCCTCATTTGGGCCTTGCTTACTGTTTCCCTATGAGTAGTTTCATATCATGAGCTTTTGATAGGAATACCATAAGCATGTTGTTGTGTTCTTTGTCTAAATTTTTATAAAAGCTGTTGAGGGCCTGGTATGGTGGCACACGCCTGTAATGCCAGCACTTTGGGAGGCTGAGGTGGGCGGATCATGAAGTCAGGAGATCGAGACCATCTTGGCCAATATGGTGAAACCCCGTCTCTACTAAAATACAAAAATTAGCCAGGCATGGTGGCGCACACCTGTAGTCCCAGCTACTCAGGAAGCTGAGGCAAGGGAATGGCTTGAACCCAGGCAGCAGAGGATGCTGTGAGCCAAGATTGTGCCACTGCACTACAGCCTGGGCGACAGAGCAAGACTCTGTCTCAAAAAAAATAAAAGCTGTTGACAGGTGACGGGGAACCACCTAGTCAGGCAGTAGGATTATTTTAATGCCCTTTAAGGTCCAGCAAAGAAAGGAGTGAGCCACATTTGGAAGCCCGCCCCCACACTTGCAATGTTCTTCCTCAAAGAATTGGATATGAAGCTGCTAGAGCACAGTGGGGAGCAGGCAGGATTGATTCTTGAACTAATCAACATTTATGCCCTCTTGGCTAAACTAGGCAGAGCTGGTTTTATTACAGTTCAGATGTGATTAAGCACACTTTGTAAATGCTGAAGGTTGTGAAATATCCACAGGGCTATAAAGTACAGTAATAAAAACCTCACCTGAGACCAGGCCTGGTGGCTCATGCCTATAATCCCAGCGCTTTGGGAATCCGAGGTGGGCGGATCACCTGAGGTCAGGAGTTCAAGACCAGCCTGGCCAACATGGAAAAACCCCCTCTACTAAAAATACAAAAATTAGCCAGGGTTTGTGGTGTGGGCCTGTAATCTCAGCTACTTAGGAGGCTGAGGCAGGAGAATTGCTTAAACGCAGGAAGTATAGGTTGCAGTGAGCAGACATCGTGCCATTGTACTCCAGCCTGGGTGACAGGAGTGATACTTCACCTCAAAACACTGGCTTTGGAGTCAAGCCTGTACTCAGGCATCTGTATGTCATTTCTGGCAAATCTCTTAAGCCTTCTTTTTTCTTTTTTAAAATTGCAGTATATAGTAATACATGACCTTCAGTGTACAGCTAATGCATTTTTACATATGCTTTAGCTCTGGTACCCACCACTCACATCAAGATGTAGAATATTTCCACTCCCTTAGAAGGTGTGCATCCCTCCCCTCCCCTCCCCTAATCAACATCCCCCAGAAATTACCAGTATTTAATTTCTACTTATGTAGATTAGTTTTGGTGTCTGTTTTTGAACCTTATATGACTGGAAGCAGACAGAATGTGCTCTTTAGTGTTTGGTTCACTAAGCACTGTTTAGCTGCTGGTGCCCATTCATCTGTGGGAAGATCCTCCTATGTCTGTGTGTCAATAGTTTGTTCATTTTCACTGCTGTATACTATTCCACGGTGTGATTACACCATAGTTTGTCTTTCTGTTTTCCTGCTGATGACCATTGGCATTGTTTTCAGATTTTGCCTATCATGATCATGAATAAGTCAGTACAAACATTATCAAGGTGTGTGTTTCTAGGTAGATACATACCCAGGGGCGAAATTGCTGGGTCATAGGATTAGCATACGTTTAACTTCAGTAACAACTGTCATTTTTCCAAATCTTAAACTCTCTTTAAAACAGGAAGAATAAACCTACTCTACCTGGTTACTGTGAGCATATTTAATGAACTCTAAAGAAAGCTTTAAGCCCTGTGCCTGGAAGACAGTAGGTGCTCAATAAGTGCTGGCCTCTGCCCCAGCAGGGGAAGGGCGAGGCAGAAGGCAGGAATTGCGGGAGGTGCCCGCCCCCTACCGTTGGGCGGAAGAGGCCTCTCCCACGCAGCACTTAACCCACACCCAGCCTGTCCGCAAGCCAATTTGGCGTGCCTGCCTTGCGCGTACCCACTCTGCAGTCCCTCGCCCGCTCCCGTTCCCACAGGCCCAGCGTGCGCGTCTCTTAGCTAGGCATCCTTGCCCCCGTGACTTCAGCGTCACCCGTTTGTTGGACACTAACTGTATGCCAGGCCATGAGGATGCAGGAGAGAACGACATGAAGATCCTCGCCCCTCAAAGCTCTCGGCGGGAGGAGGGGTTGCTTCACTTGGGAAGCGTGGGGATGGAATTCTCAGCCCGCCAATGACTCCGAGGCCGGCCGCCTGCCTGGTTTCTGGTCGGACACTGGACTTCCCCTGGAAGTTGCTCGTGAAGAACAAGGGAAGAAACAATCCGCTCTCCCGCGCCCCCAACAGGAAATCAGGTCGGTTCTCCGAGCCTAGTCCAGCGTGTCCAGACCCGCGAACCAAGGCCCAGTGGCCGCCCCCGCCGTGTCGCAGCCTGAGCCGCCAGCCAATCACGCGCGGCCGGGAAGCCCCGCCCCTCCGCTTGACCAATGGCCGCGCGCCCTGCTCGCCCCGCCCCCTCGCTGCGGGGAGGGTCGTAGGTCCCGGGCGGCGGTCGCCAGATCGCAGGGCCGGGGCTACCCCAGGTAAGATCGCCGCTGGGGCACTTGGTCCTCTCTGCTCAGCACACACGGTCGCCTTTAGGGAAGGTGGCTGCAACGGCAGGACCGAGTCCGCCGGGGTGCCCTGGGTCTGGGGCGCGCGGGGCTCAGGCAGTGTGTTGTAGGCCCTGAGGCGCACGGGGTTCGGGAACACTGAGGGCTCCAGGCGCTGCATCCAGCGCCCGGGGAAAAGGGGTAGGTGGCGCTGGGTGTCTGCTCGGGCTGGGGGAAAGGGAGGGCCGGAAGGGGACGGGCAGCAGCCGCTGACCTCCTGCTGCCCGCAGGCCCAGGGCGACTCAAGGTGAGGCCGAGCCTCGACTGGCCGCGCCTTGGGCTAGAGTACTGCCACCCTCCCCTGGGTCTGGACAGTTCTCGGCGGCGACACCAGCTCAAAACAGCTTCCCCGCGCTCCGCGGACCTGGGTCTCGCCCAGGAATTCGATCCGAGGCTGTGAGGCCTGTCCCTTTGGGGAGGGTGGGTATTTATTTCCGGGACGCACTCAGAGCCTCTGGACAGTCAGGTCGGAAACTTTTCTGCATCGAGAACACTCTGTCACCTCCTTCCTTCTCAGATGGGAAAGAGGTGCCAGGAAAACAATGAAACAAACCAAAACAACGAAGAAGTCATTCTCTGTATGGAAGTCGTGAAGCCTCAAAACTATCTAGGAGGACAGCCAACGACCTGGGACCTGTGACCGCAATGTGAGGGCAGGGATAATGTCTGGACTAAATGTTGCTTCCTCCCAAGTGCACCCTTAGTTTCTCCCCACAAGTGACCTTGAGCTCTCTTTGGGCTTGAAGGCGGGTGGCTGTGTGGGTCTCGCTTGCTGCAGGGGTCTCTGTGCCCTGCAAGGTGTATGACTAGCTGCAGTGAGGTAGCAGATTCTGGGTTCAAATCCTGTGCTAGCCTCTGGCCAGCTGTGCACCTTGGCATCACTTCCCCTGTCACGGGATTGGGGAAGAATTAACTAAAAGAACCTTAGGATGTGCTTGTCTACAGTTGGCCCTCAATAAATGCGAACAGACGTGGGCTTCCTTTCCTTTTGGTTGGGCTACATCATCCCCTCCCCTCCATACGTGTTGTAGGAGCTGAGGCTAGAGTGCCTCATCTGATTGCCTCCTGCAGGGTACCTGGCTGATGCCATGAGAAAGGAAGGAGAAAGAGTTTTTGTTTTTTTTTTTTTGAAATGGAGTCTCACTCTGTTGCCCAGGCTGTAGTGTAGTAGCCTGATCTCAGCTCACTGCAACCTCTGCCTCCCGGGTTCTAGAGATTCTCATGCCTCAGCCTCCCAAGTAGCTGGGATTACAGGTGTCTGATGCCATGCCTGGCTAATTTTTGTATTTTTAATAAAGACAGTGTTTCACCATGTTGGCCAGGCTGGTCTCTAACTCCTGACATCAAGTGATCCACCTGCCTTGGCCTCCCAAAGTGCTGGAATTATACAGGCATAAGCCACCATGCCTGGCCAAGAAAGGGGTCTATTAACTGCCACAGAGTTGGTTTTTGCTCATTTCTTTTTTTTTTTTTTTTTTGAGACGGAGTCTCGCTCTGTCCCCAGCCGAAATGCAATGCATGATCTTGGCTCACCGCAACTTCCGCTTCCCGGGTTCAAGTGATTCTCCTGCCTCGGCCTCCCAAAGTGCTGGGATTAGAGGCGTGAGCCACCACGCCCAGCACTTTGCTCATTTCTTAAAGCCTCAGAGGACCCCTACTTCACCTTCCTGACTCTCCTGAACTGTCATTTGCACTTGGCCCACAAGAATGCAGCAGCGCCTGGTGGTTGGCAAAGCAAGTTGTGCATGTGAGACTCTGAGGCCAGTGGCAAGACTGTTTCCCCTGTGAGGAGGGTTAGGTGGCCCAGCAGCTTTTAGGTGCTGTCTGCTCTGCAGCACTGCCTCCTAGAGGTCTCATGGTTGCCTGATGTCCACTTGGTCCTTTCCTGCCTCCTTCCCTCCCTGACAGCCCACTAGGAATCCAATAGCATCTCAATCTTCACTTGTTCAAAACTGAGTTCTGGAGTTCCTTCTGAGCCACTGCTCCTCCCCTGGCTTCTCTGGCCTGGTAAAAGGGCACCTGCCATCCACCCAGTGCCTAAGGAGTCATCCTTGATTCTTTTCTCTCCCTTATCTCCTACACCCTCAAAACACCAGGAATCTGGCTGCCTTCTGCCAACTCTGTGGTTCCCATCCTGGCCATAATCGTCCTGTCTCCTGGGCTGTGGCCTCCTGACTGGTCTCCCAGTTTTCATCCTGGCCCCTCCAAAGTCCTTACAATTGTCAGAGAAGTCTTTAATATAAATCAGATCCTCTTCTTTCCCTGCCAGAACCTTCTCGTGGTTCCCTATTTCACTCCAACTAAAACCCAGAGTCCTTTCCTACAGCACCCTACATGAGTGGTCCCTTTCACCTCCTTGACCTTCATCTCTGCCCCTCTCCCTAGCTTTCTTAACCTTGACCACACTGACCTGCTTTCTATTCTTCAAACATGCCAAGCTCATCCCGTTTTAGGACTTTTGCATTTACCATGCCCTCTGCCAAAAATACCAATCTTCTCAGAGCCTGAGAATGGCTCAGCTGTGTTCTTAACACTAGTTCAGAAAGGCTTCTTTGACCCCCTAGTTCAAGTAGCATGCCTGTCTTGAGGAGCTGTGTCTGTTTACCTGCTTTATTTTCTTTAGAACCTTTATTGTTATCTGGAATTCTTATTTGGGTAAGAATTTACTGATCTGTTATTTGTCACACGCGAGTAGAATATAAATTGGACGTGGCATAGACCTTGTCTCTTATTGCCTGCAGAACTCCCTGATGGGGGAGGCAAAAAAGAAACAAGCAAAAACATCTATAATTGCAAATTGTGGTTAACTCCTACATAAACAACTGGCAGCAATTGCTTATATTTGAGGCACTTAAATTTTTTTTTTTTTTTCAGACAGAGCCCCATTCTGTTGCCCAGGCTGAAGTGCAATGGTGCGATCTTGGCTCCCTGCAACCTCTGACTCTTGGGTTTAAGCGATTTTCTTGCCTCAGCCTCCTGAGTAGCTGGGATTGCAGGCGACTCCACGATGCCCAGCTTATTTTTTTGTATTTTTAGTAGAGATGGGGTTTCTCCATGTTGGCCAGGCTGGTCTCAAATTCCTGACCTCAGGTGATCCATCTGCCTTGGCCTCCCAAAGTGCTGGGATTACAGGTGTGAGCCATTGCACCCGGCTGGCACTTAAAAATTTTAAACTTAGGCCGGCCATAGTGGCTCACACCTGTAATCCCAGCACTTTGGGAGGCCAAAGCAAGCAGATCACTTGAGGTCAGGAGTTTGAGACCAATCTGGAAAACCTAGTGAAACCCTGTCTCTACTAAAAAAATACGAAAATTGGCCAGGCACAGTGGCTCACAATAACAAACAAAAAAGTTAGCCAGGTATGATGGTGGGCTCCTGTAATCCCAGCTATGTGGGAGGCCGAGGCAGGAGAATTGCTTGAACCTGGGAGGCAGAGGCTGCAGTGAGCCTAGATCACACCACTGTACTCCTGTATGGATAACAGAGGGAGACTCTGTCTCCAAAAAAAAAAAAAAAAAGGCTTGTAAGACTGAATTACTGTACTGTACTGTCAAAACAAGCTATCTGAGCCATTTTAAGGGTGAGGAAAAGTCTGGAAACTGGTAACTTACCCAGGACACACAGTGAATTCAAGACATGGAACTCAGTCTCCCATCTTAAGAATGTATGTGGGCCAGGCACGGTGGCTCATGCCTATAATCCCATGACTTTGGGAGGCCGAGGTGAGTGAATCACCTGAAGACTGGAGTTTGAGACCAGCCTGACCAACATGGAGAAACCCCATCTCTACTAAAAATACAAAATTAGCCTAGTATGGTGGCACATGCCTATAATCCCAGCTACTTGGGAGGCTGAGGCAGGAGAATCTCTTGAACCCAGAAGGCAGAGGTTGTGGTGAGCCGAGATTGCGCCATTGCACTCCAGCCTGGGCAACAAGAGTGAAACTCCGTCTAAAAAAAAAAAAAAAAAAAAAAGAATGTATGTGTAGCAGGCTTTAATGGCGGGCCTGCAGCCATGTCATGGAAAGAAGAAGATCTGAAGATCTCAGTTCTTTGCTCCTCTACTAACTAGCAAGCATACCTCATTTTCTTCTTTAAAGTAGGATGATCCTATTATTATGTTGGGCTTCACTTTTAATTTTTTCAGTATGTCCCAAAGCAGCAGCACTTTTAGGTACAGCCCTCTTGCTTATCAACTCGAGGGCCTTAGAGCCAGGAGGAGAGCCAGGACATTCATAGGCACCGAAACTATGGTTACATACAGATCCCTCCACCACATGTGCTAGGAGTACACACAGACCTCCCCAGTGCTGACCAACCTACAGGACAGAAATGGGCCCTGGATATTCTGGATCTGATTCTTTTTGGTCATCAGTTATTTTTATTTTTATTTTTTTAGAGACAGGGTCTCGCTGTGTTGCCCAGGCTGGCCTCAAACACCTGGGCTCAAGTGATCCTCCTGCCCTAGCTTCTCTAGTAGCTGCTGGTCATCAATTCATTTTTAGCAAATTCTGCAGGAATCTTGGAGAGACCCAGGCAGTAATAAAATAGGATGTTTAAGGAAACTAAGGATGGCTGAGCACAGTGGCTGGCACTTACAATCCAAGCTACTTGACAGGCTGAGGCAGGAGGATCACTTGAGGCCAGGAGTTTGAGACCAGACTGGGCAATATCACAAGACCCTGTCTCTAGAAAAATTTAAAAAATTAGCTGGGCGTAGTGGCACAAGTCTAGTGCCAGCTACCTAGGACGCTGAGATGGCAGGATTGCTTGAACGCAGGAGTTTGAGGCTACACTGAGCTATGATTGCACCACTGCACCCAACCGGGGTAACAGAGTGAGACCCCATCTCTTAACAACAACAAAAAAGGCAGGCGCGGTGGTTCACGCCTGTAATCTCAAAACTTGGGAGACTAAGGTGGGTAGATCACTTGAGGTCAGGAGTTTGTGACCAGCCTAGCCAACATGGTAAACCCACATCTCTGCTAAAAATACAAAAATTAGATGGGCATGGTGGTGCATGCCTGTAATCTCAGCTACTTGGGAGGCTGAGGCAGGAGACACAATTGAACTCAGGAGACAGAGGTTGCATTGAGCTGAGATTGCACCACTGCACTCCAACCTGGGTGACACTGTCTCAAAAAAAAAAAAAGAAAGATGAAAGAAAACAAAAATTTCAAAAAATTGACAAATAATTGCCTTTTGTCCAGTCCCACTCCCAACCCTGTGTAATGTGTGATCTGTTTTCTTCCAGTCTCATTTCCTCTCAGTCCATCCACCCTTCATGGGGCCAGAGCCCTCTCTCCAGAATCTGAGCAGCAATGCCGTTTGCTGAAGACAAAACCTATAAGTATATCTGCAGACATTTCAGCAATTTTTGCAATGTGGATGTTGTAGAGATTCTGCCTTACCTGCCCTGCCTCACAGCAAGAGACCAGGTGAGCCAGCGAAGTGACAGCCAGACACTGGCCTGGGGACAGGGCTGTGGAATCCAAAGCTCAGCCCCATCCTAGTTCCTCACCCAAGCCAGATCCGGCTGTTTCTCCCTCTCGCTGTGTCTTGCTGCTTTTCTAACTTTTGGATGAAGTGTGGCTCAGGGTGGCATTGCTGACTTCACCGAGCTCCCCCTTGTGTTGCTTTTGTGAACTGCTCAGAAATATGGCGCTGGCTCTCCTGAGATTTCCTGGCTCTGGTCCACTTGCCACTGTTTTTAGAACCTTCTGTTTCCTTCATCTCTCTTGTCGTGCCTTGTCCAGCTCAGTTTTGATTCCATTCTCCTTGTCATGGGGCCCTGTCCTGGCAGGAAGCTGGGACTCAGGTTTGAGAGCTGGCAAGAGCCAGGTCGCTCTAGCCCCTGCACTTGCTAGCTGGTGAAGCGGGCACAACCTCTCCCCATTCATTGTAGCTGCTGTTCTCAGATTGGACCCCTGTGCTCCAGAGGGAACCTGTTGGCTCTTTTGGGGACTCCTGTCCTCAGGTTTCTCAGGAGCCACATTGCTGTCTCAGGCATGCTTCACACAGATCGCATCAGTATGCAGGTCTGTTTGGGGTTTGCCCCTCCCTCTTGTATTTTGGGGATTATAGGGATATCTTGTTTTGTAGTAACTATTTTCTGTGGGTTTTATTTTCTTTTTTTAATATTTTTTTGAGATGGCGTCTCGCTCCGTTGCCCAGGCTCCAGTGCAATGGTGCAATCTCAGCTCACTGCAGCCTCCACCTCCCAGGTTCAAGTGATTCTTGCCCCTGAGCCTCCTGAGTAGCTGGGGTCACAGCCATGTGCCACCATGCCCAGCTAATTTTTGTATTTTTATTTTTAGTAGAGTTGGGGCTTCACCATGTTGGTCAGGCTGGTTTTTATTTTTTTTTTGAGACAGGGCCTTGCTCTATCACTCAGGCTGGAGTGCAGTGGCACGATTTTAACTCATTGCATGGGGTCAGGAGCTCCTCCCACCTCAGCATCCCAAAGTGCTGGGATTACAGGTGTGAGTCAACATGCCCAGACTATTTATATATATACATACACATACTCATATATATTTGCCCTAGAAGCGATATTTTTTTTTACATTTTTAACTTTTTTTTAAAGAAGGGGGTTTCACTGTGTTGCCCAGGCTGTTGTCAAGCTTCTGAGCTCAAGTGATCCTCCTGCCTTGGTTTCCCAAAGTGCTGGGATTACACAGGCATGAACCACCACACCTGGCCTATGGGTTTTCTTTATTTTACTTTATTGACTGGGTCTCACTGTGGTGCCCAGGCTAGAGGGTAGTGGGGTTGTGATCATGGCTCACTGCAGCCTCAAACTCCTGGGCTTAACTGATCCTCCCACCTCAGCTCCCGGGTAGCTGGGACTGCAGGTGTACACCGCCATACCCAGCTAATTTTTGTATTTTTCTTTGGTTTCGATCTTCTGGCCTTAAACAGTCCTCCCGCCTTGGCCTCCCAAAGTGCTGGGATTACTGGGATGAGCCACCACACCAATATATGTGCACTCGTGCACACACATACACACACACACACACATACACACATGCTTTGAGATGGGTTCTCACTCTGTCACACACATTGGAGTGCAGTGGCACTATCTTGGCTCACTGCAACCTCTGCCTCGCAGGCTTAAGCGATCCTCCTGCCTTAGCCTCCCTTCAGCCTCATCCTCCTGCCTCAGTCTTCCCTCCCTGCTGGGATTACAGGCATGAGCCACTGCTCCACCTATTTTTTTATTTAAAAAATATTTTTCTTTTTCTAAAATCTAACTCCTGCAGGATTCTCTGGGTTTTTGTTTCTGCTATCTGGTTGCTTGTTTTTATGTGGGAATTCAGGTAGACATAAAAACTCTAGGGCTGGGTGCAGTGGCTCACGCCTGTAATCCTAGCACTTTGGGAGGCCGAGGTGGGTGGATCAGCTGAGGTCAGGAGTTCAAGACTAGCCTGGCCAATGTGGTGAAACCACATCTCTACCAAAAATATAAAAAAATTAGCTGGGCATGGTGGTGGGCTCCTGTAATCCCAGCTACTCGGGAGGCTGAGGCAGGAGAATTGCTTGAACCTGGGAGGCAGAGGTTGCAGCGAGCTGAGATTGCGCCACTGCACTCCAGCCTGGGTGACAGAGCAGGACTCTGTCTCAAAAAAAAAAAAAAAAGGAAATAAAAAACTGCAGCCACTGTCATCTGCCCAGAAGCTCCCCAGCATTCTCAGCTTCCTTGTTTCTTATTGTCAGCCCCCTCTCTTTCCTTCTCTCACCCCTTCATCATACTTGTGCTATCTACTTTTTCCTTCTCTCCTAATCCAAACCTTTCTTTTTGCCCTGGGGGCCATATAAACCCAAAGCTTTTGTATCAGATTAACTGGCTTTGGATTCCTGCCCCACTGTTGTAGGATGTTTGCTATGGTACTTTGCTTCTGCTAAGTAAAGTGGGATGATAATGGCATTAAATAAGATGATGCATGCAAAGCCCTTAACGGAGAGCTCGGGAAATAGTAACTGGTAGTTTCTGGCGACTGCCAGTTTCTTTAGCAGCTATTGCTGCTAATTGCTCTTCCTCACTCCATACCTGGCCTTGTCCTGGGCTCTGATCCAGTTTCATGTGGCCGCTTTGTTCTTGTGGCTTTCTTGGCGCCCCACCCCCCACTCCACCACTGTGGCGTCATTCTGTGTAGGGAAGTGGCTGGGGCTACCTGGCTTGAGCAGGACAGTGGCACTGTATCTTCCAGGATCGACTGCGGGCCACTTGCACACTCTCGGGGAACCGGGATACCCTCTGGCATCTCTTCAATACCCTTCAGCGGAGACCCGGCTGGGTGGAGTCCTTCATTGTGGCGCTGAGGGCCTGTGAGCTGTCTGATCTCGCAGACGAAGTGGCCCGTGTCTACCAGAGCTACCAGCCTCGTGAGCATCCTGTCCTGGCCCTCCTCTGGACCCCCAGCCTGCTCCTTGGCCTCCACTTTCCCTTCCCTTCCCTCTGTACCTCCTGCCTTTCTCTGTTATCCTCCTTCTTGTCACACTGAAGCAACGGATAAACCTGGGTGTAGATCCAGGCTGAACCACTTGCTTTGTCCCTTTGGCCAAGTCCCTAAATTTCCCTGAACTTCAGGCCTCTCCTCTGTAAAATGGGGCTCATGGCAGCATCTGCCAAGGGGAGCTACAGTGGGTGACACTGGGAAGATGCGTGTTGTGTGCTTCACACTTCCCGTCTGCCTAGCATGTGGGGTCTCCTCTAATTTTCATGGCTGTAGCGTTTGCCTCCCACCCTTCCTCATTTCTTCTTCCCAACCTACTTGTTCACCCTCCCTCTCTCCACTTTCTCTTCCCCTCCCCTGGTTTACCCTGAGAGCCTTCTATGCCCTCGACCAGCTGCCCAGTTATTCCTTTAGTCCCTCTCAGTGTCCCAGCCATTCTCAGTGCTGGGAGGGGATTTGGTGAGATGGAATCTGATCTTGAGTGAGATCAAGACCTGGGAAGAAAAATCAAGCCAGTTCTTTTTTTTTTAATAAGACGAGGTTTCACCATGTTGGTCAGGCTGGTCTTGAACTCCTGACCTCAGGTGATCCGCCCGCCTTGGCCTCCAAAGTGCTTGGATTACAGGCATGAGCCACCGCGCCCGACCAAGCCAGTTCTATTTATATTTCAAACTAGAGGTAACCCTCAAGACCCTGACCACATTTTTATTTTTATTTTTTTGAGATGGAGTCTTGCTCTGTTGCCCAGGCTGGAGTACAGTGGCGTGATCTCAGCTCTCTGCAACTCTGCCTCCCAAGTTTAAGTGATTCTCCTACCTCAGCCTCCTGAGTCACTGGGATTAGAGGCACCCGCCGTCATGCCTAGCTAATTTTTATATTTTTGTAGAGACAAGGTTTCACCATGTTGGACAGGCTAGTCTTGAACTTGTGACCTCAGGTGATCCACCTGCCTCGACCTCCCAAAGTGCTGGGGTTACAGGCCTGAGCCACCACACCCAGCCCCTGGTCACATTTATAACTGTGGGACATCCATGTTTTTCTTTTCTTTCTCTCTCTCTTTTTTTGTTTTATTTTAGTGACAGAGTCTTGCTCTGTCACCCAGGCTGGAAAGCAGTGGTGCAATCATAGCTCACTTATACCTTGACTTCCTGGGCTCAAGCAATCCTTCCACCTCAGCCTCTGGAGTAGCTGGGACTACAGGCATATGCCACCACACCTGGCTAATCTTCAGAATTTTTTTGTAGAGACAGGGTCTCACTGTGTTGCCCAGGCTGGTCTTGAACTCCTGGGCTCAAGCAATTGGCCTCCAAGAGTGCTGGGATCATAGGTGTGAGCCACCATGTCTGGCTCTCGTGTTTGCTTTTCTTTCCTTTTTCTCTTCCTTGCTTCCCCTCCTTTCTTCTTCCCTTCCTCTCTTTCTTCCTTCCTTTTCCCTCCTTCTTTTTAAATATGTCTCTTCATGCATGGAGATTAATAGTGATCCCCCGAATACAATGGCTGTGGAAGGGCCTGATGGGCGGTGGAGGCAAAGGGGAGGGGCTGAGGTGGCAGCATCAGGGCAGGGATCAGTGAGCAATGACAGCCACCATGCCCCACTAATTTTTATATTTTTAGTAGAGATGGGGTTTTACCATGTTGGCCAGGCTGGTCTCAAAATTCTGACTTCCCAATCTACCCCGCTTGGCCTCCCAAAGTGCTGGGATTACACGCGTAAGCCAGAGCACCCAGTCCCTGATTCCTTCTTGATATCACTGCATCTTTGTCCTCCAGGGACCCCGGAATATCCCCCAGCCCCACTGGAGCCACCGTCAGTTTCTGCTGAGGTGCCAGGACCCTCCACGCCTGCTGTGGCCCACAGCATCCCCTACAATGGCTACAGAGAGAAGGAGCCAAGCTACCCCATGCCTGTCCAGGAGACCCAGCTGCCAGAGTCCCTGGAAGAGGTCTGTCCTCATAGTCCACCTTGAGCCACCTGCTTTTGCGTTCCTGTCTGCCCATTTCTGCCCATGAGCCTTCCTCCAAAAACCCTCTCCTGTCCACTACAGATTATGCCTAATCTCTGCTCAGAAACCCAAGGCTTCCTTAGTGGAGATCTGCCCCCGACCAGCTTCCAGACTGCTGACCAGGTCTTCACCCTGTGGCAGTCTAATCCTCTGTCACCAACCAGCTGGGAGATGACAGGTTTTGTGTGTGTGTGTGTGTGTGTGTGTGTGTGTGTTTTGAGACAGTGTCTCATTCTGTCGCCCAGGCTGGAGTGCAGTGGAGTGATCTTGACTCATTGCAACCTCCTCTTCCTGGGTTCAAGTGATTCTGCTGCCTCAGCCTCTCAAGTAGCTGGGATTACAGGCACTCACCACGATGCCAGCTAATTTTTGTATTTTTAGTAGAGATAGTGTTTTGCCATGTCAGCCAGGCTGATCTCAAACTCCTGCTTCAGGTGATCTGCCCACCTTGGCCTCCCAAAGTGCTGGGATTACCAGCGGGAGCCACCACCCCTGGCTGGAGACCACAGTTTTGAGGTCTTTGCAATGTTCCATATGAAACATTGCATTGGGTGGAGGAACCCAGGGAGGGGCCAGATGAGGGAGAGTGAGGGAGCAGGCGATTATGGGGGCAGGGGTGATTGGTGGGGCTGTCATTATTGCCAAAAGGTCGAGTTTGGGGGAAAGATGGCCGATTCTATGAAGATAAATGAGTGGGCAGTGGGGTGTCCAGGAGACATCAAACCGTGAACCTGAAGCCTAAGAAAGGGGTCTGTGTTCCCCTGAACACGGTGGCTGTGGTAGGGGTGGGATGAATGGAGGTGGGAAAGGGGAGGGGCAGAGGAGGCAGCATCAGGGCAGGGATCAGCTAGCAGTGACAGCCATGAGGAGAAAGCCAGTGGCTACCGAGAGGGAGAACTTTCTGCAGGGCCACACAGATGGACAGGGAGTCCCCCAGGGATGCTGTGTGTTTTCTGTGAGGTAAATGCAAGGACACCTGTGGACAGAGGGTCTGGCAATTACCAGAACCCAAGGAAGGGCTCCCTGGCTCCTGTGCTTCATGGTGTGGGCTGAGGTCTGTAGGAGATGCCCCAAAAGCACAAGCTGCCCTTTGTGAGCTCTTGGGAGAGGCAACTGCCTTATTCATGTTTTCCCTCTTGCAGAGTTCAGAGCAAGCCCCACAGACGCTCAGCCCTGGAGCCGTCCCAAGGAGGCCGGGTGGTGGCCCTGTGGAGCCCTCCTCTGACCTGGCAGCCCTTAGCCCTCTGACCTCCAGCAGGCATCAGGAGCAGGACACAGAACTGGGCAGTACCCACACAGCAGGTATGCATGGAATCTGGAATTATAGGGCCCCTCTGAGCTCTCGAAGTGAAGGTGAGAATTAGAGTTGCCCCTCTGGCTTCCTTGAATAGGAGGCAAGGTGGGAATAAAGGGAGTTCAACCCAGGAAGCAAACCAGTTCCTTATAGGGTGTTATCAGTTAGCATTTGCTGTGTAACAAAAAGTCCACTCCAGTTTTCTAATTTTTGTTTTATTTAGTAGCTTAAAATGCAGCCATTTATTTTAAAAATATATATCCATTTATTTAGCACATGATCCTGTGGGTCAGCCATTTGGGCTACCTACCTGGGCAGTTCTTCTGGTCTTGGCTGAATTTCCTCTCAAGTACTCACTGATATATACACAAGTTCTGCCTCTGGCTATTGGCTGAGCACCTTGGTTCTCTTCTTTGTAGTCTCTTATCCTCCAGCACACAAATCCATCATGGCTGCTGGGCGGAGTTCTCAGAGAGACAAGAGAGGGCTCAAAACTAGCACAATGTCCCTGTGCCCCATTCTGTGGGCAAAAGCAAGTTATAAGGCCAGCCTAGATTCAAAGACTAGGGAAATAGACTCCCTCCCTAGATGGGAGGACTGATTGGCACAGTGCAGAGGGGCTGGGTGGAGGTGGGTGAGATAAGTAGGGCCGTTTTTGCACTCTGTCAAAGAGACTGTAGGGAGCAGCCAGGGCCTGGAGGGCGGTGGGAGAGGGACAGTGCAGGGGTGCACCAGCTGTTGGCAGGGAGGCCTTTAGGCACTGCCTTACCACAAAGAGATCTCAGTTCCCAGTGAATCCCAAAAACTTCTCAGTCCCCAGAGGAAGTAAGGTCATCATCCAGGGGCCTGGACCCCACTCCAGACCTCAGTGCTCCCCTCAGAAATATATAGTTGTCCACCTAGACCTCTCAGGCTAGCATGTCTCTCTCCTGCTTTCCAAACTGTTTCACATGATGCTGGTGCCCTGTCAGCCCTCAGTGCCCTGGGACGGCCACAAGGCACATGAGCAGTTAAAGGCTTGGCGACGTCATCTCAGTACTTTTGTCATCCCCAAACTGCTCCAAGCACCTTTCTCTGCTTTGCAGTGTCACCTGGCCATGGAATGCCTTTTGGGAGTTGCTGAAGACCATGGAGACAGAGGGCAATTAGGTTTCAGTACGTTTGTAGACACAGGTCCCGTGAGATTCTATGGTGTGAGATTGTGGTGGTGGGAGTGTACATCGGAATCACCCTGACTTTTGCCAGCTGTGGGTCCTGGCATGTGCATTCCAAATTCCATGGAGAATCCTGCTGCAACTGCCTTTATAGACCATCACCACCTGCTACCCCCTGCTTCTCCAACCCAGGTCAGGCTGCCTCCCAGGGGTGGCTTTGTCCCTGTGCCCGCTCTTCCCAAGCCTCTGGGATGGCTGGGCCTCTCGGCTGGTCTGAGCTGTTCTGCATGAGCCATCCTGCCACCCCTCACCCTGATCCAGGGCTGTTCCCACTTGTGGTGCTGGAGGAGGGACAGCAGCAGGGGAAGTGTCCAGGATTCCATGAGGCTAAGTTCAAGGTAGAAAAGGCAGACACAGGAGGAGAGGGGAGGCTTCCCAGGTGGGAGAGGAAAAAGCAGAGAGAATAATAAATAATGGTCTTCAAGCTCCAAGGTACCATTTCACTGTGTGCCAGGGTAGACCTGAGGGCAGCTGTTGGGCTTTCAGGCTGGGAAGCAGTGACCAAAAGGACTGTGGCGTCTCCTCCAAGGGCAGGAGATTTGGAGGCTTAGATGCAGTAGGGACCGTGAGACCTGGAGCAGAGAGACCCTTCTCCAGGCCTGAAGGTAACAGTCTCTGAGTCTGTGTTTCCACTTGTGTTTTACCACCTGCAGGTGCAACCTCCAGCCTCACACTATCCCGTGGGCCTGTGTCTCCATCTGTCTCCTTCCAGCCTCTGGCCCGATCCACCCCCAGGGCAAGCCGCTTACCTGGACCTGCAGGGTCAGTTTCTACTGGTACCTCCTCCTCCTCCTCCTCATCCCCTGGCTTGGCCTCTGCAGGGGCTGAAGAGGGTAACCAGCCCGAGCCTATCATCTGCTCCAGCGGGGCAGAGGCACCTGCCAACTCTGTGCCCTCCAAAGTGCCTACCACCTTGATGCCTGTGAACACAGTGCCTCCGGAAGTGCCTGCCAACCCAGCATCTGCCAGCACAGTGCTCTCCAAGTTGCCACCTAGTTCAAAGACCCCTGGTGCAGTGCCTTCTAATGTGCTCACCAATCCAGCACCATCCAAATTGCCCATCAACTCAACCCGTGCTGGCATGGTGCCATCCAAAGTGCCCACTAGCATGGTGCTCACCACAGGGAATGCCAGCACAGTCCCCACCAGCAGGAGCAGCAGAGCTGAGGTGAGTCTTCGCCCTCCTAGCAGGGATCCAGGCCCCTTCCCCTGGGAGAGCTTGCCCACCTGGCCCTGGCCTCGGCCCCTTCCCAGTCTGCATTCTGTCTCCAGCCTGGGCTGCTCTGTGGCCTCTCCGTGTGGGCATACGGACAGCTGAGAACCAGTCTCATCCAGGCCCCACACCATGTTCTCCAGGAGGAACAGTCATTACAGCTCCTAAGTCTGGACACCTCAGGAGGGTCAGCCATGGGGGGCACCACTGGTCAGGTGCATAAGTTCATTTAGGGTTCGTAGCTCCTAGTGAAGCCGAACAGTGCTGTTTTGCACATGAGGAAGCAGTGAGGGGGAGAGTGCAGTGGCTCGTCTGCCTCGTGCCTTGCTCTTTACCACCAGGATGCCCAGCCTGCCCCTCCATGGTCAGACTTTATAGAATGCAATCCCAGCCTGGAGCAGCCACTCTGACCCAGCAGCCCCCCATCACTGCCTGTTCCAAGCCTCACATCTAACCCTAGCTGCTGCTGGGAGGAACCTAGTCCATAGGGCCCTTTGGGCGCATGGCCAGGCCTCTGACCCTGTGGCTGCTGTCTGGTTCTCAGGCCCAGGCATGATGTCAGTGCAGAATGGGGCCCCACCCTACCAAGGGCTTCCAGGTGGGCACGAGTTTACAGGCAGGCCAGGGAGTAGGGAGAGGCTGCCCTGGAGGAGGCCACCATTGGTGCAGGGCCTTGGTCCCCTCTTCCCCACTGCTCCAAGAAAAGGTGACCTAAGGTCATTATAGACTGGGAATTGAGGGGTTGGAGTGTTAGTTCATGCCCTGGCTGGGAATGAGACCAGCCTAGCAGGCTTGTCTCTCTGCCAACCCCCAGTCCCTTCTAGTGCTTTCCTTTCTTTCCCAGGAAACCCCAGCAGCTCCAACACTTGCAGGTGCCACTGGAGGCAGCTCAGCCTGGCTAGACAATAGCTCTGAGAATGGGGGCCTTGGGTCAGAGCTGAGCAAGCCTGGCATGCTGGTATCCCAGGTAGACAGCCTATTCTCGGGCTGCTCTGAGGATCTTGCCATCAGTGCCAGTAGCTCCTTGGATGTGGGGCCCTGCCATGGCCCAGAGGAGAATGAGTACAAGTCCGAGGGCACCTTTGAGATCCACGTGGCTGAGAACCCCAGCATTCAGCTCCTGGAGGGCGACCCTGGGCCACCTGCAGACCTGGAGGGTGGCCCCAGGCCACACACCAACCAGAAGTTCCAGGACGAGGAAGCGCCATGCCACTGGTCCTCGCTCGGGTCTCCGTGGCTCCAGGCAGCTGTGGCAGGGGTGCTGGCAGCCATACTCCTGGCAGTGCTGTACCAGCGGCGCCAGCTCTAGTGAAGCCCTGGACCCTTCCCACCACCCATCTGCTCCGTTCCTGCAGTATACCTGGCTGCTCTCCGAAGCCCTTTATCCCTTTCTTAGGGATGGTGAAAGCTATGTCAGAGGGGAGCTAAGGGACTGTAGGCCTGGCAGCAGGACGTGCCTTGGCTGAACCAAGTCCTGAGAGCAGCATCTCCGTCCCCACTGTGCCCTCTGTGCATCCCTATCCTTGGCTTTCTAGGACCTGGGCTGCCCTCAGTGCTCCAGACCTTCCCCACCAGCAATCCAGGTTATCACCCCTGTCCTCCAGATGAGCTTCCCCGTCCAGGCCTCAGCCCTGTTGGCCCAGGTGGATTCAGGGGGAGCCACTGGAGCACATGGCTCCAGTAGGAGCAGTAGGGAATGCTCCTACTGTTGCACTGGTCCCCTAAGGCCTCAGGGTAGGTGTGTAGTGTGTGGACGACTCCACAAGAGCAGACCGTTGCACTCAGGCAGGCAGGAGTGGCAGGGTGGCTGCTCTCCAGGGGCCCGAATGCCTTGGGTTCCTGCCCCACTGGGCCCCCTCCCCTTTTGGGTAATCCTGGGAAGGTCTGGGGGTTCCTGGGATCTCAGGGAAGCCAGGGGCAGCTGCCAGGCCTGAGGAAGACCTCTGAAGCTTCTCTCCAGCCTCCCCTTTCCCTCCCCTCTGGCTCCCTTCTCTTCATGGGCTGGGGAGGAGACACCTGGCGGGCAGAGCTCAGGCAGAGGTTTGGATTTCAGCTCCTCACTTCCTGGGCTGCATGGCCTTGGCAGATGTCAGACTTCTGGTCTTGCTTCTCCATGCGGACAGTGAGTATCTGGCTCATTCTTCACTGGGTTCTTCTGACATTAAAACCTATAGGTGTTTGCCAAGTGCCTAGCCCAGAGCAGGTGTCCACTAACTGCTTCTCACACCTCTCTCCTGTCCAAGCTGGTAGAGCTGAGAGCATGAGAAGAGGAGTGCACAGTGGCCAGTGATGCAGCTCTGCACACAGGCTGCCTAGGCCTCATCCCACCCTGCCTCTCACCAGCTCTGCAACCTTGGGCAAGGGATTCATCTCTCTGTGCTTTAGTTTTCTCGCCTGTAAAATGAGGATGAATATCTATATGTATTTCCCAGTGCTGTGAGGATTAAAGTTTATCGATGTAGATCTTAGGATGAGTCCTGGCATTTACCAAGGATTGGATATGTGTTATTATCACTTTTTTTTTTTTTTGAGACAGAGTGTCACTCTCTTGCTAGGCTAGAGTGCAGTGGCATGATCTCAGCTCACTGCAGCCTCTGCCTCCCGGATTTGAGAGATTCTCCTTCAGCCACCCGAGTAGCTGGGACTACAGGCGTGCCAGCATGCCCAGCTAATTTTTTTTTTGTATTTTTAGTAGGGATGGGGTTTCACCATATTGGCCCGGGATGGTCCCGATCTCCTGCCCGCCTTGGCCTCCCAAAGTGCTGGGATTATAGGCGTGAGCCACCACGCCTGACCCTTATTATCACTATTAAGTGTTGAGGGGCTAGGCATGGTGGCAACAGGGACCCCATTTCTACAAAAAAGTTTAAAAAAAATTAGCTGGGCGTGGTGGTGCACCTGTTGTCCTAGCTACTCAAGAGGCTGGGGTGGGAGGATCACTCGAGCCCAGAAGTTTGAAGCTGCAGTGAGCTGGATCGTGCCACTGCACTCCAACATGGATGACAGAGTGAGACCCTGTCTCAAAAAAAAAAAAAAAAAATGCAGAGAAAGAGAGCCCTTGGCTACTCCTTTGAGGCAGACCAGACCCTTCTGCCTCACAGATTTATCTTGATATTTGCCCCTTACTTTATCCTGTGCCTTGAGAAATTGCTGGGGAGGGAGGTGTGTCCACTGGGCAGTTGTACAGGATGGAGGCTCTAGGGTGTTTCCACTCCCAGCATCCAGGTTCCCGTACCCCAAGCTCACCCACTGGTGGGGAGATTAGCAACAATAACACCAGAAACACACTGGAATGGATTGGGGATATCCTCATGGGTTCTTTTCAGGCAGCCATTACTGGACAAGGCACAGGAGCCACCTCCATTTCTGAGCTCTGCAAGGGACAATTAACTAGAGCCATCAGAGGTAGGGCTCACTGTGGCCCCTTCCAAGCTGTCCGCCTCCAGGGATCTACATCCTGCCTTGGCTGCTACAGCTTTTTCTCTCCACTGCCCTAGGAGCGTTCAGTAACCTAATAACATCCGTCTCTGAATGTCTCTTCATCCCATGCTCCAGATCCAGCAACCTACACCCTGGAACCAGGAGTGGACCCTACCCAAGCTCTCTGTACCACTCCCCATCCCTCACCCCAAATCTTAAAAAGCCCTCTGTCCCCCCACCGTAAACCCCAGTTAGGTACCCATGCTGGGCAGGTCAGTTGACAGTTTATGCACAGGTATTAGTTTTAATGTATTACTGTCCCAGGGTAGCTTTGAAAAAAGTATCTCAAAAAGGCAACATGGGCCGGCGAGGTGGTTCACACCTATAATCACCAGCACTTTGGGAAGCTGAGGTGGGTGGATCGCCTGAGGTTGGGAGTTGGAGACCAGCCTGGCCAACATGGTAAAACCTGTCTCTACTAAAAATACTAAAATTAGCCAGGTGTGGTGGCACGAACCTATAATCCCAGCTACTCGGAAGGCTGAGGCACAAGAATCACTTGAACCCAGGAAGGTTGCAGTGAGCCGAGATTATGCCGTTGCACTCCAGCCTGGGCAACAGAGTGATACTCTGTCTCCAGAAAAATAAAGGCAATATGTAGGCCCAAAGACTGTTCCCAAGTGGTAGAATTTTAGTGCTGTACCAGCCTAGGTAAAAAATACAAAAATTAACTGGGCATGGTGCCACTCATCTGTAGTCCCAGCTACGTGGGAGGCTGAGGTGGGAAGATCACTTAAGCCCGCCAGGAGGCAGAGGTTGCAGTGAGCTGAGATCGTACCACTGCACTCCATTCTGGGTGACAGACTGAGACCCTGTCTCAAAAAAGAGAGAGAGAGAGAAAAAAAAGAGTTTTAGCACAGTAACCGGCCATTGTGGGAGACACCCTGGGTAAGATATGTAGGAAGTGTTGAAAGACCTTTTTAGCCTCGCCCACTGCCTTTTTTTTTTTTTTTTTAAGAGACTCACCCAGCCTGGAGTGAAGTAGTGTAATTATAGCTCACTGTATCCTCAAACTCCTGGGCTTAAGTGATCCTCCTTCCTCAGCCTTCTGAGTAGCTAGGACTTCAAGTGCATGCCACCATGCCTGGCTAATTTTTAAATGTTTTGTAGAGATGAGGTCATGCTGTTTTGTTGCCCAGGCTGGCCTCATGAGAGCTTGCCTCAGCCTCCCAAAGTGCTGAGATTACAGATGTGAGACACTGTACCCAGACTCCCACCCCCAGCACTTTTTTCTTTCTTTTTTTTTCCCCCTCAGGCCCATACTGGCTTTTTTTTTTTTTTTTTTTTTTTTGGTGACAGTCTTACTCTATTGCTCATGCTGCTGGTGTTCAGTGGCATGATCTTAGCTCACTGCAACCTCTGCCTCCTGGGTTCAAGAGATTCTCCTGCCTCAGCCTCCCAAGTAGCTGGGGTTACAGGCGCCTGCCACCCCCAGGCTAATTTTCGTGTTTTTAGTAGAGACGGGGTTTCTCCCTGTTGGCCAGGCTGGTCTTGAACTCCTGACCTCAAGTGCTCCGCCCGCTTCGGCTTCCCAAAGTGCTGGGATTACAGGCGTGAGCCACCGTGCCTGGCCAACCCGATGACTTTTCAAATGATGCTACTGAAAGCCCTAACTTGGCCTACGTTGAACAGCAACCTTGTTTCTGCTGTTGTCAACCTGAAGACCTCTCAAATGCCAGCTTCAAGCAGGTGTGAACTGACCAGTGTCAGATCTGAGCTCAGGAGTCCTGTGTTGTGGGTGTGGCTTTCAACTGCAGGGGGGTGTGCTTAGTGGGGAAAGCCAGGCAGGTCACCCTCACAGCCAGATAATGTGGAGGTAAGACCTGGCCACCCACCCTTGGGGACCTGAGAAAGTGTACTTCACCTTGGGGTGAAGGCCGGGAGGGGGGCCAGAGGGACCAGTACCCCCCTCAGTGCTTAAGGGGCAGAGCCACCTGCAGCAATGGTATCTGCATATTGGCCCCTCTCCACCTTCTTTCTCCTGCTGAATCAGTTCCCTCAAAGCCCAAAGCTGTCTCTGTTTCTATCTCCCTGGGAAGAATGCATGGACTCTGCCTGTTGATAGACTGAAGCCAGAACAGTGCCACACCCATCCCTTAATTCCTTGCTAGATGTTCTCAGATTTAGGAGACTTCTTAGTCAAAGATGAGGGAGGCTGGATGCGGTGGCTCGTGCCTGTTGTCCCAGCACTTTGGGAAGCCGAAGTGGGAGGATCCCTTGGAGCCAGGAGTTTGAGACCAGCCTAGGCAACAAAGCAAGACCTTATCCCTACCAAAAAAAAAAA
Organism: Cheracebus regulus; assembly: GCA_963574635.1. Taxonomy (NCBI): domain Eukaryota; kingdom Metazoa; phylum Chordata; class Mammalia; order Primates; family Pitheciidae; genus Cheracebus; species Cheracebus regulus. The sequence continues at coordinate 28,735 of CAUYQU010104641.1, forward strand.
TCTAGGAGATGCTCTTTACCCTGCCTGACCTCACATTATTAATAGCTTCCTTTGAGCAACATTATTTATTGTGAACTTTTTTTTTTTTTTGAGACAGCGTCTCGCTCTGTGACCCAGGCTGGAGTACAGTGGTGTGATGTCAGCTCACTGCAATCACCGACTCCTGGATTCAAGCTATTCTCCTGCCTCAGCCTCCTGAGTAGCTGGGATTACAGGCTTGCGCCACCACCCAGCTAATTTTTGTATTTTTAGTAGAGACGGGGTTTCACCGTGTTGGCCAGGATGGTCTCAATCTCTTGACCTCGTGATCCACTCGCTTCAGCCTCCCAAAGTGCTGGTGTTACAGGTGTGAGCTACTGTGCCCGGCTCTGGCCTATGAACTTTCAAACACAAAAAAAGTAGAGAGTAGAATAACAAATCTCCGTGAGCGTACCACCCAACTTCAGTAATTATCAATTCATGACCATCTTGTTCACCCCTGACTGCTTCCTCTCATTCTACACAAGTTTTTTTCTTTTCTTTTTTTGAGATCGAGTCTTGCTCTGTTGCCCAGGCTGGAGTGCAATGGTACAATCTTGGCTTATTGCAACCTCACCTCCCAGGTTCACACAATTCTCCTGCCTCTGCCTCTCAAGTAGCTGGTATTACAGGTGCCTGCCACCATGCCTGGCTAATTTTCATATTTTTATTAGAGAGGGGGGTTTCACCATGTTGGCCAGGCTGGTTTCGAACTCCTGACCTCAGGTGATCCACCTGCCTTGGCGGCCTCTCAAAGTGCTGAGATTACAGTGTGAGCCACCACACCCAGCCAGCACAAGTTCTCTGTAGAAGTCGGAGAGTGATGGGTTCAGAAAGCCAAGGGGCAGTTGTGGGTCTGAAGGATTTTGTGCCTAAGGCCCTTTCCTTGCTCCCAGGCAGCATGAAGTAACAATGAAGCATCCACCTCTTGGTTTTGTGGCCTCTGTGGATGATATCTATCTCCTTGAACCAGTTCAGAGCTCAAGTAGCACTGGACCCTGTCTTTTTTTTTTTTTTTTTTTTTTTTTTGAGTCAGAGTTTCTCTCTTGTTGCCCAGGCTAGAGTGCAATGGCGCAATATTAGCTCACTGCAACCTCCGATTCCTGGGTTCAAGCAATTCTCCTGCCTCAGCCTCCTAAGTAGCTGGGATTACAGGCATGAGGCACCACACCAGGCTAATTTTGAATTTTTATTAGATACAGGGTTTCTCTATGTTGGTCAGGCTGGTCGCGAACTCCTGATCTCAGGTGGTGCACTCACCTCGGCTTCCCAAAGTGCTAGGATTAGAGGTGTGAGCCACCATGCCTGGCCTGGAACCTGTCTTAGGAGAAGGGACCCAAGCTGGTTCCTGTGTTGTCAAGCTCCTTGGAGGTGCTTGGCTGCTACTACTGTCCCAGAGAGGTGATAACAAATAATTGATGTGTCCTTTGCCCCACTGAGGCAGGGGCTTCTCCTAAGCCCTGGACAGAGCCCTTCCCACAGGCAGAAATCCCTGTGCTGGGCAAGATCTAAACTCTGTACCGTGTCTCTTGCTCTCATCTCTTAGGAATGGAGTCCTTCAGGCCTTGAGGTCCCACATTTTCCATTATGCTTCATCAAGCAGCTGATAGCACCCCCACCTCCAGGGAGAGTGAGTCCAGAATCCTTGGTCTAATACATCTGTGTTGAAATTGTCGCCTCCCCGTGTTCACCTTACTGCTCTTTTTCCTTTAGCCCAAGGCTATGAAGGCCTCATTTGGTACTGGGCATGGTCACTCCTAGCATTCCTCATTCTGTTGCTAACAACAACATACCTTACTGTCCGCCAGGTATTATGCTCACTGCTTTACATATATTAACTCTTTTTTTGTTAGTTTTGAGATGGAATCTCACTCTGTCACAAGGCTGGAGTGCAGTGGTGTGATCTCGGCTCACTGCAACCTCCGCCTCCCAGGTTCAAGCAATTCTCCTGCCTCAGCCTCCCAAGTGGCTGGGACTATAGACGTGTGCCACCACGCCTGGCTAATTTTTGTATTTTTAGTAGAGAGGAGGTTTCATCCTGTTGGCCAGGATGGTCTCAATCTCTTGACCTTGCGGTCTGCCCACCTTGGCCTCCCTAAGTGCTGGGATTACAGTGAGCCACCTCGCCTGGCCTAACTCATTTAATCTTCACAATGACCCTGTGAAAGAGGTACCATATCAACCCAATTGACAGCTGGTTTGCAAGATTAGCGGGGAAAAAGGACCCAGGGGACAATGTGAAGGAAAACTCTGACCCCGGGGCCCCAGGCTGGATGCTCTTTGTGCCTGTGAACCACAGCCTATTGTGTGTCTGGAGTCAGGAACTCCACTTAAAGTGAGATTTTGGCTGGATGTAGTGGATCACACCTGTAATCCCAGCACTTTGGTAGACCAAGGTAGAAGGATTGCTTGAGGCCAGGAGTTCAAAACCAGTGTGGGTAACAGCAAAACCCTATTGCTACAAAAAAAAAAAAAAATTTTAGCTGGGTGTGGTGGTGTAAAATGTGAAAATTAGCTGGATGTGATGGTGTGTGCCTATAGTTCCCACTACTCAGGAGGCTGAGGTGGGAGGATCACTTGAGCACAGGAGTTTGAAGTTACGGTGAGCTATGATGGCACCACTGCACTTCAGCCTGGGCAACAGAGACCCTGTCTCTAAAATACATAGAAATTTTCACACCAACACATCAACACATCCCTGCTCAGCATGCCAAGATCTGCCACCTTCTATAATAGTATAATTACATTCAATATGTAATTAATGTAGTCTCAGGAATGTTGTGACAATATGATTACAACTGTCACGTGTGTGCCCAGCCAGGTTCGATGCCCCGAGGCTGGATGAGGTGGGGCAGGGGACACAGCCTAAAATGCCAGGCCTCAGGAAGCCATTTGGTTTAGCAGACATTGTTTATTAAAGGAGTTCCCTATGCCAGATCGAAAGCCTAAGATGATTAAGACACTGTGAGTCCCTTTAAGTGGTTGGGGACGTTCACGATGTGTGATGCAGACAGAATAGGTTTTCACATCATTCTTTCATGTAATCATAAAACAGATATTTGTACCTGCATGTGCAAAGCATTGGGATAGGTAGGCCTCAGTGAACACAGAAAAATACAGCAAAGACCCCCCGCCATGGGCCCCCTCCCACTACCCACCAATACGGTAGGGGGTGGTCTAATGGACTGTTCCTGGAACATGAAGGTGGGCAGGCATTAGGGTGGCAAGGGGACAGGTGTTGATCTCATCAGTTATGTATAGTTCATAATAACTAAATCAGGGGAGGAGGAATAATACTTAGAGCCTATAGAGAGTAAATCTGACAAGATCAAATGTTGACGAAAATATGGAGGAAATGAAACTCCTGGGTTTTGCAGAGAATCTAAATCAGTGCTGTGGTCTGAATGTATGTGTCCCCTTTTAATTCATATGTTGAAACCTAACTCCCAAAGCAATGGCATTAAGAGGTGGGGCCTTTGGGGCTGGGCGTGGTAGCTCACATCTGTAATCCCAGCACATTGGGAAGCCAAGGTGATCTATTCTGATCACTTGAAATGAGGAGTTGGAGATCAGCCTGGCCAACATGGTGAAACTTCGTCTCTACTAAAGATACTAAAATTAGCCAGGTGTGGTGGTGTGTACCTGTAATCCTAGCCACTCAGGAAGCTGAGGCAAGAGAATTGCTTGAACCCGGGTGGTGGAGATTGCAGCGAGCCAAGATTGTGCCACTGCACTCCAGCCTGGGTGACAGAGGAGATGCCATCTCAAAAAAATAATAACATAAAGTGGTGGGGCCTTTAGTAGGTGGTTAGGTCACGAGGGTGGAGGTCATGAATGGGATTAGCACCTTATAAAAGAGGCTTGAGGGAGCCCTTCTGTCCCTTCTACCATGTGAGGGTGTAGTCAGAATTTCCTGTATCTCTGAAGCAGAGACCTCTCCCTGGACACTAGATCTGCTGGCACCTTGATCTTGGACTTCTCAGCCTCTAGAACTGTGAGAAATAATTTTTTGTTGTTTACAAATTACCCAGGGTAAGGTGTTTTGTTATAGTAGCCTGAATGGACTAAGCTGGTGTGACCTTGTTGGAAAACTGTCAGTATCTACCAAAAGATGAACATACACATAAACTGTGATCCAGCAATTCCACTCCTGGATGTGTACACCACAGAAACAAAAGCTATGTCCACCGAGACATGGGCAGGAATGTTTCTAACCACCACACTGACTTGTAGCCCTAAACTCGAAACAACACAAACGTCCATCCACCAACCTAAATGTCCATCCACTGTTGAAGTTATGGTGAAGTCACAGGATCGAATACTTCTGTACAGCAACGAATATGAATGAAAATATTGCTTCGCACAGCAACATAGATAAATTTCACAGATGTGATGTCGAGCAAAAGAGGTCAGAGTCCTCACCACTCTCTGTTGAGAAACATTAAGTGTACCCTGCCCCCATGGCTCCTTGTAGTTTGTAATTAGTGGTAGGCAGGTTACAGCTGCCTACCTGTTGTATTTCTGAATTATGTGTGGATGTAGAACACCTATGTTATTAAGAATCACCTGTCAAAGAGCAAATAAATGCGTGGATGCATCTCTGCTGGGGGCCCTTCAGTCCTGGAGAGCTGCAAGCCTTACAGGCTCTCAGGCTATTGGTCCCCAGGATAGATCCACTCTGTTGGCTATCTGGTTGTCTGCCTCTCACTGCCTTTAATACCTTCAGCCCACCTGGGTGAGAGTCTCCCAGCCGAGCAGGTTCTTGGCAGTACTCACTGTATGATTCCATTCATACAGAAAGTACAGAATCTACAGTGTTAGAAGTCAGGGGAACGGTTAACAGTGGGAAGGATACTGGGGAGGGACATCCTGGGGTGCTAGTCTACCTCCTCATCCGGGTGTTGATTCTTTCTTATGTTAAGATTGATTCAAACTGGGAGTATATCCAGTTTGTGTCCAAACTCCCTGTTGGACATATGGAAATAAAGACCACCTAAACGAGCAGAGAGGCCATTTAGTCAAAGCTTTCGAAGGAGTCAGCCACGATTGCTTACGTTTGGCAGGAGTCAAAGGCAGGCAGGGACTGGGAAACATTATAGTGGAAAAAAAAGGGAAAGCTTCAGGTGTGCTATGATTGGAGGTTTGACATGGGGACAGAGCAGACTAACTGTGGAGGGGCATCTTTGGTTGGTTGGGGAGACATATTTGGCTTTCTCTGATGAGTCCAGGGTTGGAAGAAGGGGTGTGGTGGCTGGGGACTGGGAAGAAGCTGGCAGCCACTGACCAAGTTCAGACTGTTCTAGGTCCGATTGCTGTTGAGGCTGTGGTTTGGTTTTCTTGGCTTCCCAGGCTGGTTACGGCAAGGGTTTCTGGTCAGAGTCTATTGTCATATGTGGCCTGGCCATTGTCCGGTTGTATGTTCAGCCTCTCGGAAGGAAGAGTATTGACTCTGCGAGGGGCCATCATTGCTGGAACAGGGGACAGATAGCATTTCCTTCAGCCACCCACACTTCCCTGGGGTCAGTGGTGCCTGCCTGTGAGGGTGAGTCCAATGGCTAGAGGGCTCTGTTCCAAGTCATTGCTTACTACACCCACAGACATTCTTTGTTCTTTAAGGCTTGGCTTAAAGCCCAGATCCTACATGAAACCTTGATCAGACCCCTCTCTTTATTAAGCTTCCTAAATTCCCGTGGCTTACTTCAAACCCTGCTTTTATGTGTAAATACTGACCTCCTTGCCTACGTTTTAAAAACCTAGAGCTGGGCATGATAGCTTCAGCCTGTAACCCAATGACTCAGGAGACTGAGGTGGGAGGATTGCTAGAAACCAAGTGTTCGAGGGCCGGGTGCAGCTCACGCCTGTAATCCCAGCACTCTGGGAGGCCAAGGCAGGCGGATCACCTGGGGTCGGGAGTTCGAGACCAGCCTGACCAACATGGATAAACCCCGTCTCTACTTAAAAAAAAAGATACAAGCTTAGCTGGGCTTGGTGATGCATGCCTGTAATCGCAGCTACTGTGGAGGCTGAGGCAGGAGAATCGCTTGAACCTGGGAGGCAGATGTTGCGGTGAGCCAAGATCACACCAGTACACTCCAGCCTAGGCAGTGAGTGAAACTCTGTCTCAATAAAAGGAAAAAGAAACCAAGAGTTCAAGACCAGCCTGGGTAACATAGCTAGACCACATCTCATAAAATAAAATTAACTCAGTCAGGCATGATGATATGCACCTGCAGTCCCAACTACTTGGGAGGCTGAGGTGGGAGGATTTTTGAGCCCAGGAGGTCGAGGCTGCAGTGAGCTGTGATCTCACCACTGTACTCGTGACAGTGAGACCCAGACTCAAAAAAGTAAAAATAAAAACGCTGAATATCTTCCTTCTACTTCTTCAGTGTTTTTATTGAAAAAAAAAAAAAAAAAACACAACTTTTTGCTGAAGTGCAATGTAAATGCTGTAAAAGCTAGTGAAAGGCCCAAGGGAGGTGGAAGGGTAGGAAGGGTGGAAGCTGGGGGAGGAAGTGGCAGGGCAGGCAAAATGAAGAAGGGAAGCCCTGGGTTCTTGTCCTGAGTCTGCAGCCAGCTCCCACTCTCCTCACCCTCCAGGACCTGTAAACTGTGAGGTTGGACCAGTTGATGTCAAATCCATCCTGCCCCAGAGCTCAGTCTGTCCGCCCTTGGGCGTCCTTGGCACAAGGCAGGCTAGGCTACACCAGCTTCCTCCACCTCCGTCCCTCCACCCTCATCCCCAGGTGCCATTCCCTTGCCATCTGAATCAGACTGATTTTCTCGAAATCAGACACTATCTTTAATCAATCCGCTTGTATTTAACATAAGAAATAAAGAAAAAAACTCTTTCATTATCACACACAGCTGGAAATCGGCTTCTTGCTGGAGGCCTATCCAAAGGAATTAGAGAAGAGAGAAAGTGGTAATTGGTGAAAGAATTACTTTTTTTTCCCCACTTGCTGTCATGATGATGTCCTTAGAATTGTGAGCCCATGGACACTTCTGTGCAGTAAATCTGCTATTATTACTTCTAAAACTACAGTTATGAAGGTCTACAATGGCCAGATGCCTGCTTGTAATGAGAGGCTACTGCAGTGAAGAGGAACAGAACTTGCAGTCAGGGGGCTTGTCTGTGACCTCTCCCCCTTTTCCCTCCTGCAGTCTCCTTGGGGATGCAGGGGGCAGGGTGGGGGCAGGGAGAAGTCTCTACTTAAAGATGAGCTCCCAGCTCTCAGAGAATGTGTGAGAGCAAAACAAAAGTCACAGTCCTTTGGAACTTAATCTTGAAAGTGACATCTGGGCACTTTTTTTTTTTTTTTTTTTGAGACAAGAGCAGGCTCTATCGCCAAGGTTGAAGTAGAATGGCTCAGTGCAGCCTCAAACTCCTGGGCTTAAGCAGTCCTCTCACCTCAGCCTCCTGAGTAGCTGGGACCAGAGGCGCACAATACCATGCCTGGCTAACTTTATTGATTTTTAGTAGAGATGAGGTCTCACTGTGTTGCCCAGGCTAGTCTCAGACTCCTGGGCTCAAGTGATCCTGCCACCTTGGCCTCCCAAAGTGCTAGGATTACAGGCATGAGCCACTGCATCCGGCTCCATCACTTCTGTAAATTGCAGGCAAGGGGCAATTTACCCAGAAGCAGGAGCCACTGGGAGCACCATTATAGCAGCTGTCTTCTCCAGGAGGGGAATTTGATTCTGTCCTACAAAATGACATATGCATGTGTTTTTTGACCCAGCAATTCCATTTCTAGCAGTCTAAGCCAAAGATACACTGGCAAAAATTAAGATGTATGTACAAGGCTAGTCATTACAGCACACTTTGTAAACAGCATATCGATATTGGAGTGCTATGCAGCTGTGAATAGAAATGAGGAATATTCTTTAGGGTAAAAAGAATAAAAAAATAAAAAAAAGAAATGAGGAGTATCTCTCTTCTGCTATGGAGTAAACTCCATGATGTTTTGCTAAGAGGGAAAAAAAGGTGGAAAACTGTATATAATATAGACTCTTTGGGCCGGGCACGGTGGCTCATGCCTGTAATCCCAGCACTTTGGGAGGCTGAAGCAGGTGAAACACAAGGTCAGGAGATTGAGACCATCCTGGCCAACATGGTGAAACCCTATCTCTACTAAAAATACAAAAAAAATTATCTGGGCTTGGTGGCATGCGCCTCTAGTTCTAGGTACTCAGGAGGCTGAGGCAGGAGAATCACTTGAACCCAGGAGGTGGAGGTTGCAGTGAGCTAAGATCGCATCACTGCACTCCAGCCTGGTGACAGAGCAAGACTGTCTCAAAAAATATATAATAATAATGATATAGAATCTTTTACTTAAGAAAGAATAAATAAATCTTTTGAGTTTGTGCTTGGTGTCCTATGTGACTCTATGGGAGAGGATTCTTGGAAGTTCAGGACTCCCCCACGTGACATTTTGTTGATTTTGTTTTGTGTCTTTCTTGTAAAAAATGTTAGCCATGAGTACTATTTAAAAAAAAAAAAAAAAGAGTTTTGACTAGAATCTCTTGATTTAATGGTAGGGTATTGTTGTATCCAAGTGAGTTACAGAAGAAACACCACGCTCTGAGTTTCAAATTAAGAGTCTTTTATTGCTAGCAATGCTCAAAATTCCACCTGGAGGAAGGGGCTTGATTTCCCTTTATACCTTGATTTAGGTAGGGGAGGGGGAGCCTAGCTGAAGCTGAATTTTACAGAAGCAGAACAAACAAGTTAGATAAGAAAGCTGGTAACCAGGGGGCAGGAGGTTCCCAGGATTGTTGGTTGCTAAGGGTATTTTCATACAATCATCAAGGGGGATAGCAGGGGAACCTTCCAAACAAACAATCACCAAGGAAGGTATTCACAATAACAGGTAGACTTGCCAAGAAGGATGAGGTTATAATGGTTACAGGTACTGTGAACAGTGTGAACCACTCTTAATGGTTCAAAGTGACCCAGTAATGCACCTGTGGGGGCCGAGGCAGGGAGGGAGAAGCTAAGCTGGAGCTTACTGTTGAGATGGAGTCAGTTAGGCTAACACAAACGAGGTTATTACAGTAAACCAAAAACTAGTTTAAAAAATAATCACCTGGGGCTGGGCATGGTGGCTCACACCTGTAATCCCAGCACATTGGGAAGGCGAGGCAGGAAGATCACCTGAGGTCAGGAGTTCGAGACCAGTCTGACCAACATTGCGAAACCCCATCTCTAAATAAAAAAATAAAATAAAAATAATCACCTGTAGAAAGGAGGACAGAGGGCGCAGAGTGGATGGTTCATGGAGGGTTCAAGGATGAAAGCTATACTTCTCTGAACCTGTTTTGTAGATTTGACACTGGACTATGGTATTTCACCTAAATAACTAAATTAAAAAAATTAAATCCTTAAAAATTGAATCAAAATGGGCAACAAAATAGGACTCAGCTGTACATTGAGTTGATGGCTGACCTTTTTAAAGAGGAATTATTTTTTTTCTTTTTCTTTTTTCTTTTTTGAGATGGAGCCTTGCGCTCGGCCTGATAAGGGAAGATTCTTTATAGAAATATTCCAGTTAGGCCTGGTGTGGTGGCTCACAGCACTTCGAAAGGCTGAGGCAGGCAGATCACTTGAGGTCAGGAGTTCAAGACCAGCCTGGCCAACATGGCACAACCCCATCTCTACTAAAAATACAAAAAAACAAAAACAAAACAAAAAAAAAACATTAGCAAGGCATTGTGGTGCATGGCTGTAATCCCAGTACTTGGGAGGCTGAGGCAGGAGAATCGCTTGAACCTGGGAGGCAGAGGTTGCAGTGAGCTGAGATTGCACCACTGTACTCAGCCTGGGCGACAGAGTGAGACTCTGTCTCAAAAATAAATGTAAATAAATAAATAAATAAATATTCCAGTTAACCAAGTATAGAGGAAACTACCTCATTAGAAAATTACATGAGGGGCTTTAGCCCCTCATGTAAGTAGTTAATGTTATGAATTTCTCTTTTGATGAGATGAATAAAAAGTAAATAGCTAGACATGGTGGCTCACACCTGTAATCTTTTCACTTGGAAGCCACTTTGAGAGGCCAAAGTGGGAGGATTGCTTGAGGCCAGGAGTTTGAGATCAGCCTGGGCAACATAGTGAGACCCCTGTCTCTACTAAAATTAAAAAATTTAGCCAGGCATGGTGATGCATACCTGTACACCTAGGTACTTGGGAGGCTGAAGTGGGAGAGTCGCTTGAGCCTAGGGGTTTGAGGCTGCAATGAGCTGTGATTGCACTACACTCCTGCTTGAGTGACTGAGTGAGACCCCATCACAAAAACAAAACAAAAATAGAAAAAATAATTTTAAAAAAGGCAAATAGCACCTGTGAATAATTCTTTTAAAGAAATCAAACCTGGACTGGGCGTGGTGGCTCACACCTGTAATCCCAGCACTTTGGGAGGCTGAGGCAGGCAGATTACTTGAGGTCAGGAGTTCGAGACTAGCCTGGCTGACATGGCGAAACCTTGTCTCTACTAAAAATACAAAAATTAGCTGTAATCCAGCTACATGGGAGGCTGAGGCAGGAGACTCGCTTGAACCTGGGAGGCGGAGGTTGCAGTGAGCTGAGATTGCACCACTGCATTCCAGCCTGGGTGACAGAGTGAGACTCTGTCTCTAAATAAATAAATAAATAAAGTGCAAGGAAAAATAAATGGAGGGAAAATCTACAGATTATAAGAGATTGAAAAGACAAGGTGGGCTGTGTATGGTGGCTGTAATCCCAACACTTTGGAGATGGATTACTTGAGCCTAGGAGTTCAAGACCAGACTAGGCAACATAGTGAGACCCCTTCTCTAGAAAAAATAAAAGCAATTAGCCAGGTGTAGTGACATGTGCCTGTAGTTCCAGCTACTCTGGAGGGTGAGGTGGGAGGATAACTTGAATTCAAGAAGTTGAGGTTGCAGTGAGTGGTGGTTGTGCCTCTGTACTCCAGCCTGGATGACAGAGTGACAAAAAAAAAAAAAAAGGCAAAGCATCAAATATAATATGTTGTTCTCATTTGGAAACTAAATTGATTTTTTTAAAAATTTACTTAAGAGATTGGATCTTGCTATGTTTCATAGGCTGGACTCAAACTCCTTGTCTCAATCAATCTGCTGGCCTCTGCCTCCAGAGTAGCTGGGACTACCACCCTGCCCAGCTGGGAATTAATCTATGCAAATAATTGTTTAAAAAGTTTGACAATCAGAGAAATCTAAACATTGGTATTGAATGATATTAGAGAATCATTACTAAAATTTTTAGGTGTCATAATCGTTCTGTGGGAGTGTTAAAAAAAAAAAAAAGAGTCTTAAGGGCGGGCCTGGTGGCTCATGCATGTAATCCCAGTTCTTTGGGAGGCCGAGGTGGGCAGATCACTTGAGGTTAGGAGTTTGAGACCAGCCTGGCCAACATGGTGAAACTCTGTCTCTACTAAAAATACAAAAATTAGCTAGGCATGATGGCACACACCTGTAATCCCAGCTTCTCTTGGCAGGAGAATCACTTGAACCCAGGAGGCGGAGGTTGCAGTGAGCTGAGATCGTGCCACTGCACTCCAGCCTGGGCGACAGAGCGAGACTCCATCTCAAAAAACAATAAATAAATAAAATAAAATATGGGGCAGGAGACTTAATAAATTTATTTTAATGTTGCAGGGGAAACATATGAAACCCAGACAGGAATGTATTCAGCCTAGGAAAGGATAGAAACAGGCAGGACTCGGAGAGCTGGCAAAGTGCTCTTTTTCTGTTCTGTTCATCTGTTCACTCTTGGATCTCTGTGCAAACCAACTTTCTTTTTTTTTTTTTGAGACAGAATCTTGCTCTGTCACCCAGGCTGGAGTGCTCCATCTCAGCTCACTGCAACCTCCGCCTCCCGGGTTCAAGTGATTCTCCTGCCTCAGCCTCCCCAATGCTGGGATTACAGGCACCCACCACCGCACCTGGCTAATTTTTGTATTTTTAGTCGAGATGGGATTTCGCCATGTTGGCCAGGCTGATCTTGAACTCCTGACCTCAGGTGATCTGCCTGCTTCGGCCTCCCAAAGTGCTGGGATTATAGGAGTGAGCCACCTTGCCCGGCTGCAAACCAACTTTTTCTGCTTCTTTGCCCCCATGAGGAATGTGGCATTACACTTTGAGAAATGAGTCTCTATTCCAAGGTGGTAGAATTATGAGATACAAACATGGCTGTTGGGGCTTGTTCTAGGAACTTTAGGAGTAGGAGGAATGGCTGTGAGTTGGACAGAGGTCAAACATGTCCACTATAAAGATGTAGGTATTTTAAGGGACCCTAAACCTGGTATTGTCACTGTAATCATTCCTTAGCACATTATGTGTGTGCACACGTGTGAACTCACACTCCGTAAGGCACTGGGGGATGTAAAGATGCAAAGGCTTAAACTGTTAGCTCTCATATCTAGCTGGGATTATACAGCGTGTACACCAAGAATCTTAAGACCAGGAAGTATGAGAAATGCCACTGACAGTGACATAAGGCTGGGCGAGGTGGCTCATGCCTATAATCCGAGCACTTTAGGAGGCTGAGGGGGACGGATGGCTTGAACTCAGGAGTTTGAGACCATGTTGGGCAATGTTGTGAAACCATGCCTCTTCAAAAAATACAATATTAGCCAGGTGTAGTAGTGTGGACCTCTAGTCCTAGCTATACGGGAGGCTTAGGTGGGAGGATTGCTTGAACCCAGAAGATGGAGGTTGCAGTAAGCTGTGATTGTGCCACTGCACTCCAACCTGGGTGACTAAGCCAGACCCTGTCTCAAAAAAAAAAAAAAAAGATAAAAGATCAGGTTTGGGCTGGGTGGGTGGGGTGGCTCATGCCTGTAATCTTAGCACTTTGGGAGGCCGAGGTGGGTAGATCACCTGAGGTCAGGAGTTCAAGACCAGCCTGGCCATCAGAGTGAAACCCAATCTTTAAAAAAAAAAAAAAAAAAAGACAAAAAGATCAGGTTTGGTGAGGCACAGAGGCTCACCCCTGTAATCCCAGCATTTTGGGAGGCCAAGGCGGGTGGATCACCTGAGGTTAAGAGTTCAAGACCAGACTGGTGAAACCCTGTCTCTACTAGAAAATACAAAAATTAGCCAAGCGTGGTGGCACACACCTGTAGTCCCAGCTACTTGGGAGGCTGAGGCAGAATCACTTGAACCTGGGAGGTGGAGGTTGCAGCAAGCCGAGATCGTGCCATTGCACTACAGCCTGGGCGACACAGAGAGACTTCCTTTCAAAAAACAACAAAAAAAGTCAGGTTTACAGTGAACTGTGGTAATCAATGAAGACTTTAAGGAGGAGGTATCATTTGGGCTATGCCATAGAAGTTGGATTGGATTTTGATAAGCAGAAATGTGGCAGGAAGGAATTTTATGTAGAGATGTAGAGATAAAGGATGAGCCAAAGCCTAGAGCTGGGTGAGAATAAGGCTTATCTAGAGAATTGTGAGATTCGTTTTGTTAGAACAGTTATGCAAGCACAATAAAATTATGAGAAAAAGTAAGTAGATACCAAATGGCGGAGTTCCTTGGATGTCAAGTTATTTGAACTTCATTCTGTAGGCAAAGAAGCCATCAGAATCTTTTAAAACAGGTGAGGTTATAAACAGAATAATGCTTTAATAAGATTACCCTGGGAGTTGTGGGCCTGGAGAGTAGAGACTAGAGGCAGAACATTTAGGAGGCCATTGAAATAAATTACTAATTAGAGCTTTTTGTTTGTGATAGCCATTAGACACATGTGGCAATTTATTGACTACTTGAAATGTGACTAGTGCCACATATAGAAATTAGATTATTTTGGCTATATTGGGTTAAATACAATATAATGTTAAAATCAACTTGTTTTTACTTTTTAAAATGTGGCTTCTGGAAAATTTTAAGTTACACATGTGGTTTGCATTATGTTTCTCTTGAACAGAGAGTGCTTGATTCAAGGAAAGGCGCAAATGAGGGAGAAGAATCAAGTTACTCAGCAACAGAAATGGCAGTACCATTAGGAGAACTAAGGAAAGTGGAACTGTTTAAGAGAAATGAAGACACTTATTTTTGGGAGAGAGATGCTTTTATAAATAGGTTTATTTGCGAGTGAAAATAATACTAGCCATCAAGCTTTTAAAGTAGAAAGAACCAGATCTTCATTGCCTTCAATATAACAGAGTTGCAAGTGATTTTATGCTGAGAAGAATTTCTGTGTTCTGAGGAATATGCCGTTCTGTGAGAAAAGGGTTCCATGGTCAACTACATTTAGAAGATAGCTGCATACCCAGGCTCTTCCTGGAGACTCATTATGCCGGTTAGTGTATTAAAAGCTTTAAGTAGCACTTAACTTTACCTCATTTCTCAAACCTGTTTGCTTTTCTGAGTAACAGCTATTAAAGCATGAGACTTGAGTTGGATGTGCTGACTCATGCCTGTAGTCTCGGCTACTTGGGAGGGTGAAGCCATGAGTTCTCTTGAATTTGAGGCTGCCACGAGCTATGATCATGCCACTGCACTCCAGCCTGGGTGAGAGTGAGATCCTTTTTTTTTTGTATTGAGACAAGGTCTCCCTCTGTGGCCCAGGCTGGAATGCAGTGGTACAATCTTGGTTCACTGCAACATCCTCCTCCCTGGTTCAGATGATCCTACCTCAACCTCCTGAGTAGCTGGGACCACAGGCATGTGCCACCACACCTGGCTAATTTTTGTAGACGGGGTTTTGCCACATTACCCAGGCTGGTCTCTAACTCTTGGACCCATGTGATCCACCTGCCTTGGTGTTCCAAAGTGCTGGGAGTACAAGCAAGGGCCACTACACCTGGCCCCGAGATCACGTCTCTTAAAAAATATAGGCTGAGGATGGTGGCTCGTGCTTGTAATCCCAGCACTTTGGGCGGCCGAGGCAGGTGGATCACCTGAGGTCAGAAGTTTGAGATCAGCCTGGCCAACATAGCGAACCCCTGTTTCTAAAAGTACAAAAACTAGCTGGGCATGGTGGTGTGTGCCTGTAATCCCAGCTACTCAGGAGGCTAAAGCAGAAGAATTGTTTGAACCCAGGAGGCGGAGGTTGCAATGAGCCAAGACATGCCATTGTACTCCAGCCCGGGAGACAGAGACACCTTCTCAAAAAAAAAAAAAATAAATAAATAAAAGCACTAGACTATTAGTAGTTACCAGGAAGTTAAAAATATACAAATCAGGGCTATTTAGTCAAAGATAAGTTAGACCTTGAGCTTGAAAACTAAGCGAAAATTTTCATCTCTTTCAATACTTGGGAAGGGATAGGATCTTCCATATTTAGGAAACTGACTTGTCCTTAATTCATTGTATTTCATCTTGAATTTTTTCTGTTTTCCTGAGACAAGTGGAGACTTTATTTGCAAAAGCAGTCAATGCTCTCATATTGCCGGTGAGTTCCATTGAGGCCACCAGAATGCCATGTACTAGCTATACTGTGTGTATATATGTGTGCATATAACACATATCTCTGCTCCTTTTAAGCAGTGAACTCTGGGATACAGGCTAGGCCTTGGAAGAGTGTCAGGGGCTTAAGAACTTCATGTTCTTCATAGCTTTGTCCTTCCCCTGCCGCACCCCCCCCCCCGCCCCGCCCCACATCATACCTCTGTCCTTTGGGAGACGCAGTTAAGTAGGTAAGGTCTTCCCAAGTCCTCAAATCATTACACTCTAGAAAAAAGGCCCTGTGTTTGAAAGAGGCCTGATCTACACCACTCATGTCCCTGGCACTGATGAAGCACAATGACAAGAGAAAGTACTTGGTCTTTAAGCCTCTGTGCCTGGCAATGTTGTGATATCCTTTTTTTTTCTCTATTTTTATTTTTTATTTTTTTTCAGAGAAGCTCTGATACATTTATTTATTTTTATTTATTTGTTTATTTATTTATTTAAAGATGGGGTTTCACCATATTGGTCAGGCTGGTCTTGAACTTCTGACCTCAGGTGATCCACCCACCTCAGCCTCCCAAAGTGCTGGGATTACAGGCATTAGCCACTGCGCTCGGTTGTATCGTTTTTTGTTGTTGTTGTTTTTGAGACAGAGTCTTGCTCTGTCACCCAGGCTGAAGTTCAGTTGGGTGATCTTCGCTCACTGCAACCTCCACCTCTGGGTTCAAGTGATTCTCCTGCCTCAGTCTCCCAAGTAGCTGGAATTACAGGCACCTGCCACTACACCCAGCTAATTTTTGTATTTTTAGTGAAGACGGGGTTTCACCGTGTTGGCCAGGGTTGTCTCAAACTCCTGACCTCAGGTGATCTGCCCGATTCAGCCTCCCAAAGTGCTGGGATTACAGGCATAAGCCACCGCACCCAGGCTTTGTGATGAAAACTTACTTTTTACTCCTAATGATGCTCTACTTTAGCTGCAAGAAAACTCAATGGAAGTCTGCCCCTGGCTCTTAGAGAGCAGAAACGGATGAAGATGTGAATCATTAGGGGCCACAGGGCGGACTATGGGCTACAAGATGGCCTCCAGAGATTCTCTTTCTCCTGATATTCATGTCCTTGTGTAGGAGCAACCCACACTGAATAGGGTTGACCTGTGTGATAATCGGATATTGCATAAATGATGGAGTATAACCATCAAGGTCTTTTAAAGTCATAAAAGACATTGCAATTTCTGCCTTGTTTTCTCATCCATCGTTAGTGCTAGGGAAAGCCTGCTGCCATGTTGAAAGGACACTCACATAGTCCTATGAAGACCCACATTGTGAGCTGAGGCCTCCTGCCAACAGCCAGCACCAACTTCCCAGCCATGTGAATAAGCCACCTTGGAAGTGGATACCCCAGCCCACTGCATTTTCAGATGACTGCAACCTCTTCAAAGATTCTGAGCCAGAACCACCCAGCTAATCAATCCTGAGATAATACATATATACATATTTTTTCCAGTAGACTTATGGTCTAGCATATGAATACGTATTATATTTATTACTGTTTAAAGTTTTACCTATCAATAGGCCTCTAATGTGGTAGACGAGTATTTTGTATGATGTTCTGTGACTGAAATGGCTCTCAATTTGTAAGTCATTCCTTTAGAATTTGGCTAGTTTCTCTGAAACTCTATGCTTATCGTATCTCTTGCACTTATTTTGGTGTATACAAACAGAAAGTTGGCTTCTCTCTAGGGGTACATAACCAACGAGTGATAAAGAACTTATTAAGTTCTCACTACAATAACCACAGAGAGACTGGGTGAGGTGTCTCACACCTGTAATCCCAGCATTTTGACAGGCCAAGGTGGGCAGATCACCTGAGGTCAGGAGTTCAAGACCAGCCTGGCCAACAAGGTGAAACCCCCATCTCTACTAAAAATACAAAAATTAGCCGGGCATGGTGGTGCATGCCTATAGTCCCAGCTACTTGGGAGGCTGAGGCAGAAGAACAACTTGAACCTGGGAAGCGGAGGTTGCAGTAAGCTGAGATCATGCCACTATACTCCAGCCTGGGGGACGGAGTGAGAGACTCCATCTCAAAAAAAAAAAAAAAAAAACCAAACAAACCACAAAGAATGCCTCTTATGTTCATTTTACTTTTTGGAAAAAAAAAATCTAAGCCTAATCATGGATTTATCTTACTTTGCTCCAAAGCCATTTTTTAATTTTTTAAAAAATAAATATTTGGCCAGGCGAGGTGGCTCACACCTGTAATCTCAGTGCTTTGGGAGGCAGAGGCAGGTAGATCACAAGGTCAGGAATTTGAGACCAGCCTGGCCAACATAGTGAAACCCCATCTCTACTAAAAATACAAAAATTAGCTGGGTGTGGTGGCAGGCACCTGTAATCCCAGCTACTTGGGAGGCTGAGGCAGAATTGCTTGAACCTGGGAGGCAGGGGTTGCAGTGAGCCGAGATTGCGCTGCTGCACTCCAGCCTGGGCGACAGAGCAAGACTCTTTCTCAAAAAAAAAAAAAAAGTTTTAAGGATAATACCTGGAAAAGGCACAAAACATCTTGATAACATATTACAAAGTGAACACACACATGTAACCTCAACCCAGATCAAAGAAACAGAGTATCACTGGCTTTTTAGAAGCCTATCTGGTCATCTTCATTTTTTTTTTTAAGAGA
Source organism: Cheracebus regulus (assembly GCA_963574635.1). NCBI lineage: Eukaryota > Metazoa > Chordata > Mammalia > Primates > Pitheciidae > Cheracebus > Cheracebus regulus. The sequence continues at coordinate 46,827 of CAUYQU010104641.1, forward strand.
TGGGGTTTCTCCATGTTGTTCAGGCTGGTCCTTAACTCCTGACCTCAGGTGATCCACCTGCCTCGGCCTCCCAGAAGTGTTAGGATTACAGGCGTGAGCCACTGCGCCTGGCCTAATTTTTGTATTTGTAGCAGAGACGGGGTTTCACCATGTTGTCCAGGCTGCTTTTGAACTCCTGGCCTCAACGGATCCACCTGCCTCAGCCTCCCCAAGTGCTGGGATTACAGACATGAGCCACTGCACCCGGCTGTCTTCATTTTCTCTCCCCCTTTCCCAAAAGTAAGCATCATCCTCCCTCCCCTACAGCTTCTTTTAATGAGGAACTTAACATAAATACAATTATATACTATGTATTTTCTTGTCTGGTTTGCTCAATTTAATGATTTTCTTGGAGATGGTCTTGTTCTATAGCCCAACTGGAGTATAAAGGTGAGATCATAGCTCACTGTACCCTCAAACTTCTAGGCTTAGCCTCCTAATTAGGATTACAGGTGTGTACCACCACATCTGGCTAATATATATATATATTTTTGAGATAGAGTCTCACTCTGTTGCCAGGCTGGAGTGCAGTGGTCTGATCCCAGCTCATTGCAACCTCTGCCTCCCGTGTTCAAGCGATTCTCCTGCCTCAGCTTCCCGAGTAGCTGGAACTACAGGCACGCACCACCACACCCAGCTAAGTTTTGTTTTTAGTAGAGATGGAGTTTCACCATGTTAGCCAGGATGATCTCAATCTCTTGACCTTGTGATTTGTCCACCTCGGCCTCCCCAAGTGTCGGTATTACAGGTGTGAGCCACCGCGCCCTGCTGTACACCTAGCTAATATTAAAAAAAAATTTTTGTAGAGATGGGAGTCTTGCTATGTTGCTGATCTTGAACTTCTGGCCTGAAGTGATCCTCTTGCCTTGGCCTCCCAAAGTGCTGGGATTACAGGCATGAGTCAGCAGACCCAGCCTATTTGCGGGTTTTTTTTTTTTTTTTTAGAGAGGGAGTCTGGCTCTGTCATCCAGGCTGGAGTGCAGTGGTGCCATCTTGGCTCACTGCAGCCTCTGCCTCCCAGGTTCAAGTAATTCTGCCTCAGCCTCCCGAGTAATTGGGATTACAGGTGCCCACCATTATGCCCGGCTCACTTTTATATTTTTAGTAGAGACGGGATTTCATCATGTTGGCCAGGCTGGTCTTGAACTGATGATCTCAAGTGATCCGCCCACCTCAGCCTCCCAGAGTGTTGGGATTATAGGCATGAGCCACCACACCTGGCTCCATTTGCATTTTTGATTTAGGATTATAAACATCCTGCCTAGTTGCCCTTAGTATGTACTTTGTTATTTTAGATTAATAAGAGCCACAGACTTGCATCCAGTTCACAAGTATACTAGAGAGTGAAGACTCACATATGTACTTGAGAAAAAAAACCTTTCCGTAATTTATTGGACTTTCACTGAACCTATGCTTTTTTTTATTGACAGTCTCACTCTGTCACACAGGCTGGAATGCTCATGGTTCACTGTGACCTCAACCTCTTGGGCTCATGGGAGCCTCCTGCCTCAGTCTCCCCAGTAGCTGGGATCACAGGTGTGCACCACCACACCCAGCTAATTATTTAATTTTAAATTTATTATTATTATTTTTTTGAGATGGAATCTCACTCTGTTGCCCAGGTTGGAGTGCAGTGGTGCAATCTTGGTTCACTGCAACCTCTGACTCCTGAGTTCAAGCTATTCTTCTGCCTCAAGAGTAACTGGGATTACAGGTGTGTGCCACCACATCCAGCTAATTTTTGTATTTTTAGTAGAGACAGGGTTTCACCATGTTGGCCAGGCTAGTCTCAAACTCCTGACTTCCAGTGATCCGCCCACTTCAGCCTCCCAAAGTGCTGGGATCACAGGTGTGAGCCACTGCGCCTGGACTAATTTTTAAAATTTTTTGTAGAAGTGGGGGTTTCTCTCCGTTGCCCAGGCTGCTCTCCAACTCCTGGTGTGCCTTCTTTTTGGTTATCATAAGGTTGGCAGTAGTTGAACTTCTCAGGAGTCCAGGCTCTGTCATTCTTTAGGCTTTGTGCTTCTGCATAAGTTGTCTCATCATCCAACGGTTACTGGAAGGACTAAGTTAGATGTAAAGGCAGTGGGTAAATTGTAAAAATACTACCGTTTCAAGTGTTTTGATGGTGGAGTTCATTTTGCAAGCCAAGGGATGATGAAGATGATACTTTGATTCTTCAGGAATGATGAGCACTCACAGACTTGGATGGAAGCTCCCTCAGGTCAAGGAGTATCACATTTTTGGGGGGGTGGGGAGAGGAGGCAGAAAGAGAGGCAATTATCAGGCACTATTTAGAAGAGTAGCTACAGCTGTTCTCGGTTCTTGAGATCCGTCTGGGTTGGCTTCCTGCAGGTGCTGGAATTTCTAGAGCTAGTCCTACAGTGAGGGGAGCTAACGTGGAGTGGGCATGGGAATTCTTTTCAACAAGCACAAGTGAAGCTCAACCTTTTTGTTCAGCCTGGCACAACCAATCATACGGGAGAGGGGAAGAAAATAAGGGTCACTGCTCGAGGGGCATTACAGTCTCCCCACGGAGCACTCCTTTTTACTGCAACTTCCACCTCCCGCGTTCAAGAGATTCTCCTGCCTCAGCCTCCCAAGTAGCTGGGATTACAGGCATGTGCCACCACGACCGACTAATAGGGAGGCACTTTTAATTAGCCCACGGTCCAGTTAAACGTGATGGAGTGAGGAAGTGACCCGGGTACAGAACAGGGTGGGATCCTTCCGGGCTTGGGCAGCCTTAGGTAGTGGGGATGCTTGGAAAGGTCAGGGTCTCAGGCCTAGAGGTGACCAATTTTTCTCGCCAAAAGAGAAGGGCAGACGATGTATTAAAAAAAAAAAAATTCAGGCCTCACAGCGGCAGTCAAATCCTTCTATGTCCCCCAGTTTATCACTCAGAAAGGGTCTCGAGACTCTCCTGCAAAAGGCCAACTCTACTTGCCGGCTCCCACTTCTCCTCCGCCACAGGAGGGTGGCGAAGGATTTATAACCCACCTATCAGTTGCCATGGAGACCCAGCCCCAGTCCTTTCATTCCTTCTGGTACCGGGAACGTCTCCATCCAACGCAAGCGGAAAGGAGGCGGCTTAGCCCAAACAAGCTGGGGGAGGGGCTGGCGGCCTTGACGGCAGCTGAGGAACAAGGCCGACGGACAAAGGCTAAGGTCAGCCGCAGTTCAAGCCCTTTGGTCTGCCGACGACCCGCGGCCAGGCGCTGCGGAGGCACTGAGCTGGAGGAGGGCTCGAGCTATGAGGACTACACGGAGCAGCGGGGTGGGACTCCGGGTCGTCCCAGGAGAGTTCCGCGGCCCCGGGGGCAGACGCATGAACCAGTTGGGGGCTGATGGCGGGGGTGGATGAGGAGGCGCGGGCCCGTCCACCCACGTGTCCATTGGGCGGTGCCGCCATCACTCTCTTTTCGGCTACACCGCCTTCTCCTCCGCGGAACCCGGATCCCCTCCTCCAGCACCTTCTCCCGCCCCGTCACGGGAGCCTCTGATTGGACAGAGGTACGGTCAATCTTCCTCGAGTTAGGGAGCCGATTGGACACGAGGCCTTCGGGCCGCCCCCAACCTCGTCGGATTGGCTTCCTGCGCGTTGGCGCAACGGAAGAGGCGGCCGGCCGAGGGCGCGCCCCTACTCTGGCTGGACTACCGTGGAGGAGGCAAGAAGGAGTCCGACGCTGGGGGGCTGGCTGGGGCGGCAGCGGTGGCTGCTGCGGATGGGAGCGGACCGGCTTGGCGCGCCCATGGAGCGCCACGGCAGGGCCTCCGCCACCTCCGCCTTGTCGGCTGGGGAGCAGGCGGCCGGGGGCCCCGAAGGGCGGCGGCGGGAGCCACTGCGGCGCCGGGCGAGCAGCGCGTCGGTGCCCGCGGTCGGGGCCTCGGCGGAGGGCGCGAGGCGGGACCGACTGGGCTCCTACAGCGGCCCCGCCGCGGTCACCCGTCAGCGCGTCGAAAGCCTGAGGAAAAAGCGGCCGCGTAAGTGTCCCATGGGGCGCCCTCCAGGTCCGCCCTGCCCCCCCTTCCGGCCCGCCCTGCCCCCTTCCGGCCTGGCCGCTGTTTTTCCCGCGCGCGGACGCTGTCTCCGCACGGTGGTCCCTCGTTGGTGCGTGGCTTGACACCCGGCTTGGAGGCCTCGGGTGCCCCGAAAACGGCACCTTTGGGGGACCCCCCCCGCGCCCATTGGTCTACGCTTCCCGCTTGTTGAAGTGGTGGGCTTTTTCCCAGGACCCGTGCTCCCTTTTCTTAGCTTCTCGGGCATTCTTTTCCCCAGGATCACATGATTTTATCTTCGAGAAGGCTGCTTTTGATTCATTTCCACCTCCCCTCCCCCCAAATCCTTTGAATCCCTAGTGTCTGTCTTCCGTGGGTTGCCAAAGAGCTGCTCTCTAATACTTTTCAGTCCCTTTTATTCTTCAATTTCGGGCTTACTGGAAAATGGTTAGCTTCCCCCTGAGTTGCACCAGAACTAAAACTGTATTCCGTGTACCTCTAAGCTTTGGCTGCTGTTCTTCCCATGAGAATCCAGGTCATCTCTCACCCACGTATCCTCCCCGTTTTCCTTATTTCTGTTTGCGGGTACTCACGATTCAGAACTCTGGCATTCTGGGCATTAGGGCTCTTTGTTTTGAGGGAAAACAGCATATTTCTGAATTCGGCCTTGGGAGTTGCGTACGCTCTTCCCAGAGAATCGGTTTCTCCGTTTTATTACCAGGTTTCTTTTTCTGTGTTGTGTTATTTTCTCCCCTTTACAGGTCTTCAATTCAAGACCGCTGCCTGGCAGCCATTGGCTACTGTTAAAAGTATCAATTGTCCTGATACTGTAATATGAGCTTTACAGTGTGATGCCATTTTGCATATGGTTGGACTTTTTGGTGGGTGTTGCCAGATTCCTATTTCAGGAAATTGACTTGTGTAAATGCACATTGTGAGAGGGAGGGAAAATGGCAAGATGTGTATGAGGTCTTTATTAGATAGTCTTGTACCTTTGCCCAATCACCCAATTGCTTTTTTGAATTTTCTCTGATATGGATGATTAAATGTAGTTCTGTGTTGCTCTGAAAAGTTTGGGAGTTTTCAATTCTTTTGTCTTTTTCCATCTTCTTGCAACAGATTTGGAAAACATTCTTAACCTGTGCCATTTTCAGAGGCAGTCACATAGTTTTGTTTTACTTGAGAAGCACCTGAGTTTGAAGCAATGCAAAATATGAGATCCTTCATGGTTTTGTATTACATCATTGGAAATGGAGGTAAATTCCAAAGTTTCAGCAAATAAGAATCACAGCCATTAGCCACAAGGGTTTTTTTGGTTTGTTTTTTTGTTTTTTTAGTTTGAGCCAATGTCTTGTTCTGTTGCCCAGGCTGGAGTGCAGTGGCATGATCATGGCTCATTGTGGCCTTAACCTTCTGGGCTCAAGCCATCCTCCTGCTTCAGCCTCCTGCATAGCTGGGACTAAAGGCAGGTGCCGTTATGCCAGGCTGATTTTTTATTTTTAAATTGTTTTTAATAAGAGTTGGGATCTCTTTATGTTGCCCAGGCTGGTCTCAAGCGATCTTCCCACCTTGGTCTCCCAAAGTGCCAGGAGTATAGATATTAGTCATTGTGCCTGGCCTGGCAGCCTTCTAATAGCTTTGGTAACTTGTTAGCCTCATGGCTCTGAGGTAGGTGATAGTATTCTATTATACAGATGAGAAAACTGGGTCACGTTTTCCCAGTGTCACATGGCTAGTGCGTTGTGAAATAGAAATGTAAGCTCAGGATTTCTAGCTTCATAGCTTTTGCTGTGGACCACTGTGCTTTACTGAATTATTTAGGTTCTATTAATTGTTTCTTCCTTCTAAGACCAAGCATAAGTTTGATCTTTTTTGTTCAAGATTCACTTACTTGAGGCAAAAATTTTTAGCTACTGTGGGAAGTACTTCCAAATACTGAGTGTAAGAATGACCTGGTAAAACTGCAGATTTGGTGGGCCCAGTTAAGCTCCTCGTGTTCAGATACAGGTGACTCAAAGACCACATTCCGAAAAACTGGTTTACACTGTGTGGGGAGAATTATATTAAGGTAGTTTTAGAACTTCTTTTAGGGAACTAAGTAGACACATACTCATGCTATAGGGTTTATATTTTGTTTTGGTGTCTGATTGTTGTGATTCCCTTCATTGCCTTCTCTGGCTGATGAATCATGAAAACTCATCTCTTGGGTAATGAGACCTGCTAAAGGAATAAACAGGATGCTGATTTTCCTTCCATTTGTTCCTTCTGTACTATCTAGGGGTGCCCTATTAGATGGAGAAGCAGCCTGGGCACAGTGGCTCACGCCTGTAATTGCAGCACTTTGGTAGGCCAAGGTGAGTGGATCACCTGAGGTCAGGAGTTCGAGACCAGAGACCAGCCTGGCCAACATGGTGAAACCTCGTCTCTACTAAAAAATCGAAAAACGAGCTGGGCGTGGTGGTGTACACCTGTAATCCCTGCTACTTGGGAGGCTGAGGCAGGAGAATCACTTGAACGCGGAAGGTGGAGTTTGCAGTGAACCAAAATTGCACCAGTGCACCCCAGCCTGGATGGTACTGTGAGACTCCTCAAAAAAAAAATAAATAAATAAATAAATAAGCAGCTTGTTGACTGCTTAGCCCTCCAGGAATGTATTTCAGTCTTATCTCTGAGAGAATTCAACTAAGACAAAATCTTTTTGTGTTTATTGTTGGGAGGGTTGGGTATGGAATGGTGCCACCTTTCTTTTGAGGTTAGAAAGCCTTATTCTGATATCGTACTACTTGTCTAAAGGTACAGATAGATACTAATTGTCATTTAAAATTCAAAGAAGCTGCCAAGCCCAGTGGCTCATGCCTGTTATCCTAGCACTTTGGGAGGCTGAAGTGAGCAGATCACCTGAGGTCAGGAGTTTGAGACCAGCTTGGCCAACATAGTGAAACACTGTCTCTGCTAAAATACAAAAATTAGCCTGGCATGATGGCGGGTGCCTGTAATCCCAGCTACTCGGGAGGCTGAGATGGGAGAATCGATTGTACTGGGGAGGAGGAGGTTGCAGTGAGCTGAGATCATACTACTGCACTCCAGCCTGCTGACAGAGCGAGAACTCTGTCTAAAGAAAAAAAAAAAAGGCCAGGTGTGGTGGCTCAAGCCTGTAATCCCAGCACTTTGGGAGGTGGAAGGCGGGTGGATCGTGAGTTCAAGAGATCAAGGCCATCCTGGCCAACATGGTGAAACCCCGTCTCTACTAAAAATAGAAAACAAATTAGCTGAGTATGGTGGCGTGAGCCTATAGTCCCAGCTACCCGAGAGGCTGAGGCAGGATAATTGCTTGAACCCAGGAGGCAGAGGTTGCAGTGAGCCGAGATCGTGCCACTGTACTCCAGCCTGGTGACGGAGTGAGACTCTGTCTCAAAAAAAAAAAAAAAAGAAAAAAACTTGAAAGAGCTATTCAGGTTATCTTAGGCATTCTTGTAGTCCTGGTTATAGTCATGTTCTCTTGCACATTTCCTAGAGCAGTGTGGGTCCCAGACCTGCCCCCATCCCAGACTTACTTCATCAGAATCCGTAGAGATGAGGCTAGGCATGTGTATATGTAAGTTCTTCAAAAGTTTTGCATCAGGTTTAGGTATGTCTCAAAGGGCTGAGAGAAATACCAAATAAAGATTGATTTTAAAATGATGGAAATCAAGATGCTAATGATGGTAATGTAGCTACCATTTTCTGAGTGCTTACTTGTCTTAGATACTATGCCAAGTATTTTTTGTTTGTTTGTTTGTAGAAAGTGATTTATTTAAAGAGAGAGACAAAAGGAGAAGAAGAGAGAGAAAGAAACAGCTAACTCTCTCACTGAGTAAGAGAATCCAGAAATGTGGAATCCAGGAGAGAAAAGCAGCTTCCACACTGAGTGGAAGGTAATAGAGAGAGAGAGTTGGAGTTTAGGAGGGGAAGACAGGCTTCCACGAGAGTGTGTGGAAGGGGGCCCCAGAGGGGAAATCCAGGAGAGAGAAAGATGGCTTCCACGAAGGGAGTGTTCGTGGAAGGAGACCCAAACATGGTGTCCCTATGTCAAGTATTTTATAAACATCTTAGTTAAGTCTCATAGTTATCCTGTGAGGTAGGTGTTTTTTATCCCCAATTTCCAGATGAGGAAACAGGCTCAGGGAAACCGTGCTTTTGTCCAAGGCCATATAGTGAGTTAGTGATGGAGTTGGGTTTCGATTTCTGGTGCCTGACTTCAGACCCAGTGTTCTTGGTCCACATTTTGAGGTGGGGGAAGGTATGTGTGATGTAATCCAGAGCTGTGGTTCTCAAGTTTTTAAAACTGTTTCTCTCCACCCACTCCAACCTACCATTGCATGCTATAGGTCTGCAAATGGGTCTAAAATTGCATTTTAAATTTTATTGAGGCCTAATTAAATAGAGGAAAATGTATAATTTTGGCAAATGTCGACACTCAGATAAAAAGAGAACATACATTTTTATCAAGGGCTCCAGGTATTCAGCATATGTGCAGCAGATGTGGAAACACTGTGATTCAGAGTGCTCCACAGTAGTGTGAAGGACCAACTAGTTCCTTGAAGATGACTTGTAACATGTTGTAGCACGCCAGGGAGACATTTGGGACTTACTGATTTTGGACTCATACAAATTATGGACTATACTTAACTTTCATAATAAAGCTTTTGTTTGTATCTTGACAACACTAGCCTAGAAAATGGATTACTTTTTTTTTTTTGAGATGGAGTTTCACTGTTGTTCCCCAGGCTGGAATGCAATGGCGTGATCTCGACTCACTGCAACCTGTCTCCCAGTTCAAGTGATTCTCCTGCCCCAGCCTCCTAAGTAGCTGGGATTACAGGCATGAGCCACCACGCCTGGCTAATCGTGTATTTTTGTTAGAGATGGAGTTTCTCCATGTTGGTCAGGCTAGTCTGGAACTCCCAATCTCGGGTGATCCGCCTCCCTTGGCCTCCCAAAGTGCTGGGATTATAGGCATGAGCCACCATGCCCGGCCGAAAATGGATCACTTTTTCTTGGCTTTCAGAGGAGCATCGCTGTTGGATGTATGGAACTGGTGCTGGGGCCCTGTTAGACTGCCTTTATTAGGCTCAGCATTTCAGTTTCAGTTAGGGAATTAGGAAAACTAATAAATCAATAGGTTAAAAACCATTTCGTCTGGGCATGGTGGCTCATGTCTGTAATCACAGCATTTTGGGAGGCTGAGCCAGGTGGATCACCTGAGTTCAAGAGTTTGAGGCCAGCCTGACCAACATGGTGAAACCCCATCTCTACTAAATACAAAAAATTAGCTGAGTATGGCAGCACATGCCTGTAATCCCAGCTACTTGGGAGGCTAAGGAAGGGGAGAGTCACTTGAACCTGGGAGGTGGAGGTTGCAGTGAGCCAAGATTGCGCCACTGAACTCCAGCCTGGCCAATGAGCAAAATTCCGTCTCCAAAAATAAAAAAAATAAAAAAATCTTCTCCGTCTTGCGTCTCCAAATGGGCCACAAATCTATAGCAATCTAACATTTTTCCTGAGCTGCTAATTCCCTAACTGAAGCTGAAATGCTGAGTCTAATAAAGGCAGTCTAACAGGGCCCCAGCACCAGTTCTATACATCCAACAGTGAGGTTAGATTTTTAACCTATTGATTTATCAGCTTTATTTTTATTTATTTATTTTTTGAGATGGAGTTCCACTCTGTCCCCCAGGCTGGAGTGCAGTGGCAGGATTTTAGCTCACTGCAAGCTCATCTCCTGGGTTCAAGTGGTTCTCCTGCCTCAGCCTGCTGAGTAGCTGGGACTACAGGACTACAGCTCCTAAGTAGCTGGATTACATGTGTGAGCCACCACACCTGGCCGATTTATCAACTTTAAATGGATGAAAGTAAATATGGCCCCTCTTCTTAGATATATAACAAATACTAAGCAATAAGCAGGGACTAAAAATAGTCCAGTTATGCAGCTGTGTAAAATGGTATAGTATATTACTTGAGAGGCCATGTATAAGAATCATGCATTTGGATAATATGGTTGTTCAGTGTTGGTGTCTCTGCCTTCTATCTGGAGAGATAGCAAGAAGAGATATGTATTGTTAAAAATATTTTGCTGGCTGGGTTTGCAGGCTCATTCCTGTAATCCTAGCACTGTAGAAGGCTGAGGTGGGAAGATCACTTCAGGCCAGGAGTTCAAGACCAGCTTTGGCAACGTAGCCAGACCTTGTCTCTACAAAAATAAAAAGGCCAAGTGTGGTGGCTCACACCTGTAATCCTAGCATTTTGGGAGGTAGAGGTGGCAGATCACCTGAGGTCAGGAGTTTGAGACCAGTCTCGCCAACATGTTGAAACCCTGTCTCTACTAAAAATGCAAAAATTAGCCAGATACGGTAGTGCACGCCTGTAATCTCAGCTACTTGGGAGGTTGAAGCAGGAGAATCACTTAAACCCAAGAGGTAGAATTTGCAGTGAGCCGAGATTGTGCCACTGCACTCCAGCCTGGGTGACAGGGTGAGACTCCATCTCAAATAAATAAGTAATAAAAAACAAATTAGCTGGGTGTGGTGGCACATGGTTATAGTCCCAGCTACTTGGGAGGCTAAGACAGGAGGATTGCTTGAGCCCAGTTGATTGGAGTTGCACTAAGCTATGATCATGCCACTGCACTTGAGCCTAGGCAACAGAGGGAGACTGTTTCCTTTTTTTTTTTTTTTTTTTTTTAAGCTTAAAACATGTCAAAAAAAAAAAAAAGGAGGAAGATAGACTAGGCTATTGTAGAGCATCTTATCAGGCAATGAAAAGAATGACTATTTTAATTAACAGAGCAGTGATGATTTTTGGACTTAAGTTTGTAGCATTGTGAGCTTTTCTCAGGTTCATAATTTGGGGTATCTATTTTCAGGCACTGTTCAAGTGAGGCTGACTAGGATATGAAAACTTCCTTTTGTAAATTGTGGCTTAAAGTTTGCTTTCTAAAAGTGAAAGCCATCTCAGTTTTTTAGTAATGTATTACATTTTGTGTGTTTATATTTCCTGAATGTAGAATTTGTTGAGTCTGCTGATTTTACAATATTTGGTCTTTTTTTTTTTTTTTTTTTCTTGCTCTGGTGACCAGACTGGAGTGCAGTGGCACCATTTTGGTTCACTGCAACCTCTGCCTCCCGGGTTCAATCAAGCAATTCTCCTGCCCCAGCCTCCCAAGTAGCTGGGACTACAGGCATGCGCCACCATGCCCAGCTAATTTTTGTGTTTTTAGTAGAGATGGGGTTTCACCATGTTGGCCAGGATGGTTTTGATCTCTTGACCTCGTGATCCTACCTGCCTTGGCCTCCCAAAGTGCTGGGATTACAGGTGTGAGCCACCATATCTAGTTCCTGAGTTTAAAACTATTTTGGGAATAAGAATAAATTATTAAAGTACATCTTTTAATGTGAGGCCAAGATATTGCTTCCTCGAACAGCCTAGACGTGGATTTGTGATGTTATTAACCATGTGTGGTCTGGTAAAAGTGTAGTTCATAATGTTGGAAAATTGAGCGCATGTTTATGAACAATGTATTTCCCATTGGAAAGTGTGATGTTGTGAAATATATATATTGGTCTTCTGCCCATTTCCTGGCATACAACTCCTAAAATCCTTAGAAACTCCACAGTGAACTGATGGCTGGAAGTCTCTGGGGAACTTGGTTATGGAAAGACCAAGACAGGATTAGAGGGTTGGGATTTTCCCCCTTCCTAGCCTCTGGGGAGGGAAGGAGGCTTGAAGGTTAAGTTGATCACCAGTGGCCAGTGATTTGATCAACTATACCTGCTAATGAAGCCTCCATTAAAAACCCAAGAGGACAGGGTTTGGAGAATTCTGGATAGCCAAACGAGGTTCCTGGTGGGTGTAGTGCCCAAGAGCACAGAAGTTCGATGTCCCTCCCCCATACCTTGTACTATGCGTCTCTTCCTCTTGAATCCTTTGAAATAGTCTTACAATAAACGAGGAAATGTGTTTTTGGGTTCTGTGAGCCAGTCTAGCAAGTTAATTCAAACCAAAGAGGGGTTGTGGGAACACCAACATGGAGCCAGTTGATCAGAAGTTCTGGAGGCCCAGTCTGGCTACTGGTGTCTGGCAGAGGTGTGGTGGAGGAGCAGTCTTGTGGGACTTAGCCCTCAACCTGTGGGATATGATGCTATCTCCAGGTAGGTAGTGTTGGAATTGCATTGGGGGGCACCCAGCTGGTGTCTGCTGCAGAATTGGTTGCTTGCTTGTGCGTGAGCTCACAGAAGTTTTCTGCGTTGATCATTGTTGTGTGAGAGCAGAGGAAAAAGTTTTGTCTTTCCACACTCTTAAAGCATTTCCACATTCTTAAAGTTTTGTCCTTCCACACTCTTTGCATAATTTGTGGAATATGTAGGTCAAGTACAGATTGTCTAGACTGAGTACCTTGGAGGTCTTAATATCAGGAAACATATTAAGGGCTGGGAATAGACTGAAGTATCTGAAAATTAATGGCCAGGATTCACTAACTAGAAGTGGGGGCCTTCTCTTAGCAGTGAGATGTGCACCTGTAGTCTCAGCACTTTGGGAGGCTGAGGTGGGTGGGTTGCTTGAGCTCAGGAGTGTGAGACCAGCCTGGGCAACATGGTGAAAACTCCATCTCAAAAAATTAGCTGGGTGTGGTGACATGTACCAGTAGTCCCCAACTAGTTGGGAGGCTGAGGTGGGAAGATTACTTGATCCAGGGAGGTTGAGGCTGCAGTGAGCCTGAGCCTGGTGTTTGTACCACTTTAGCCTAGATGACAGAGTGAGACGGTGTCTTTTTTAAAAAAAAAAAAAAAAAAAAAGCGTGGGTAGAATGGCTCACGTCTATAATCCTAGCACTTTGGGAGACGGAGGCAGGCAGATTAGTTCAGGTTAGGAGTTCAAGAGCAGCTTGGTCAACATGGTGAAACCCCATCTCTACTAAAAATATAAAAAAACTAGCTGGGCGTGGTGGTACGAGCCTGTAGTTCCAGCTACTAGAGAGGCAGAGGCAGGAGAATTGCTTGACCTGGGAGGCAGAGGTTGCAGCGAGCTGAGATCGCGCCACTGCACTCTAGCATGGCGACTGGGCCAGACTCCATCTCAAAAAAAAAGAAATTAATTGGTTATACTTGATTTTATTTTTTGGAATCTATTGAGATAACAATTTTTAAAAATCTCACTAATTGGAATTTCGAATGTAAAAGCCGTTGTGGCATTACTGAGAAGAATCGCTTTGGCCATGGTCTGTTAATCTTACTGTACAACTTTATTTATTTGTTTATTTTTTTGAGATGGAGTCTTTTTCTGTTGCCCAGGCTGGAGTAGGGTGGCATGATCTGCAGTGGCACGATCTTGGCTCACTGCAGCCTTTGCCTGCTGGGTTCAAGCGATTCTCCTGCCTAAGCCTACTGAGTAGCTGGGATTACAGGCATGTGCCACCACACCCTGCTAATTTTTGTATTTTTAGTAGAGATAGGGTTTTGCCATGTTGGCCAGGCTGGTCTGGAACCCCTGACCTCAGGTGATCCATCTGCCTCGGCCTCTCAGAGTGCCGGGATTACAGGCATGCACCACTGCGCCTTTAGGCTTTCTTATTGAGTATATTTAATAAATGTGTAAAGCTAGATATTTCCGTTTAAGTACTAATTTGGTTAAGTACTAATTTGGGTATATCCTGTTGGTGTCAGTATGTATTGTATTCTCATTGTAATTCATTTAAATGTAAATTTTGTTTAGATTTCCTTTTTAATCCCAGAGTTAATAGATGGTTTAAAAATTTTCAAATAGATTTATTTCTTTGTTGGATTGATTTCTAATTTTTAGGTTTTGCAGTAAGTGAATGTGATTTGTTCTTTGGAATTTGAAATTCTTTAAGCTTAGTGCAGTTAATTTTTGTGAGTGGCTTATGGATTTTTTTTTTTTTTTGGACACAGAGTCTTGCTCTGTCGCCAGGCGCCAGGCTGGAGTGCAGTGGCGCAATCTCAGCTCACTGCAACCTCTGCCTCCTGGGTTCAAGCAGTTCTCCTGCCTCAGCCTCCCTAGTAGCTGGGACTACAGGTGTGCGCCACCACGCCCAGCTAATATTTGTATTTTTAGTAGAGACGGGGTTTCACCATGTTGGCCAGGATGGTATCTATCTCTTGACCTTGTGATCCGCCTGCCTTGGCCTCCCAAAGTGCTGGGATTACAGGCGTGAGCCACTGCGCCCGGCCTGGTTTATGGGTTTTTAAAGGAATATTTGGTTGCATAGGTTTTTTTTTTTGGTTTGTTTTGGCAGACAGTCTCGCTGTCACCCAGGCTGGAGTGCAGTGGCGTGATCTCGGCTCACTGCAACCTCTGCCTCCTGGTTGTTCGAGCGATTCCCCTGCCTCAGCCTCCCTAGTGGCTGAGACTACAGGTATGCACCACCGTGCTAGCTAATAGTTTTTGTCTTTTTTATTTTTTGTAGAGATGGGGTTTCATCATGTTGGCAAGGCTGGTTTCGAACTCCTGACCTCAAAGGATCCACCCACCTTGGCCTTCAAAAGTACTGGGTAAATTATAGGCCTGAGCTGCCCTGCCCAGCTGTTTTTTTTGTTTCTTGTTTTTTTAAAGAGTTCTATTTGTGTTTATTTGATCCACCTTATTAGCTGTGATATTAAAATTCTTTCTACCATAATTTTGTGAGTGTGTGTGCAATCTAAAATGTCTGAAGTCTGTGTCATTCTCATACTGACTTGTAGATGTGTCAGTTTGTCTTTGTTAATATTTTTTTGAAATATGTGTTAATGTGCGTGAGGACCATGGCTATTACATTCATCAGTTGAACTTTTTATGCACATGATACAGTTTTTTTTGTTTCCTCTTAATGTTGTTTTGGTTTGAGTTGTTTAGTCTGCTAGTATTGTATCTGCTTTCTGGTAACGTTTGCTTGATAGAGTGGAGTGGCATTCTTCTCGCATTTATTTTACTCATTTAAATTCAAGTGTATAAATTCAGCAAGTCATTTGACTGAATGGTGCCAGTCATTCTATCCAGCGTTTCCATCAGTAACTATATGATAGTGAGTATAGGGATGAGAATGGTGAATCTCCTTTCCCTGAATCTCCTTTCCCCTTTAGATCACCGTTTGGAGGGGCACCTCTCATGATGTGAGCATAGCTCCTTGCCAAATGTAATGCTGGTCTTGAAACAGGGTATGACTTTTACTGTACCATGGCTCTTAAATGTTAATCAGCTGCTCTAACTAGTATATTCATTTCCAGTGAGGTGCTTAAGAGTGCTTAAGATTTTGATATGTGTAATACTTTTGACTGCCATTTTCATCTTTTAAAGCATTCAGCTTCTCCTCATGATGTGACTCCGTTGTGGATGATTTACTATTTTTCCTTCAGTTTGCTTGTATAATCTTGTTTGAGATGTCTTTTTACATCAACATTCACTTGAATTTCTCCTTTTTTCCTCCTAATTCCTGGTTAAGCTCACAGAATTTCCTCTTCAATCTAGAAGGGAAATTTGACCTATTTGGGATCACTGATAAGTTTGCATTCATTCTCATCATCATTTATTTTTTAGATTATTTTTTAATTTTTTTGAAATGAAATCTTACTCTGTAGCGTAGGCTGGAGTGCAATCGCATGATCTCGGATCACTGCAACCTCTGTCTCCTGGGTTCAAGTGATTTCCTGCCTCACAGCTTACCAAGTAGCAGGAGTTACAGGTGTGCACCACCACACCCAGCTAATTTTTGTATTTTTAGTAGAGATGGGGTTTCACCATGTTGGCCAGTCTGGTCTCGAACTACTGACCTCAAGTGATCCACCTGCCTTGGCCTCCCAAAGTTTTGGGATTACAGGCTGGCTGGCTGGCTGGCTGGCTGGCTGGCTGGCTGGCTGGCTTGCTTTATTTATGTATGTATATATGTATGTATGTATGTATGAGACAGGGTCGTGCTCTGTTGCCAGGCTGGAGTGCAGTGCCTCTATCATAGCTCACTGTAGCCTCAAACTCCTGGGCTCAAGCGATCCTCCTGCCTCAGCTTCTCAAGTAGCTGGGACTATGGTTGCATGTCATCATGCCTGAGTTTTTTTTTTTTTTTAGAGATGTGGTCTTGCGCCAGGCACGATGGCTCATGCCTCAAATTCCAGCAGTTTGGGAGGCTGAGATGGGCGGATCACAAGGTCAGGAGTTTGAGACCAGCATGGCCAATGTGGTGAAACTTCGTCTATACTAAAAATACAAAAATTAGCTGGGCGTGGTGGTGCATTCCTGTAATCCCAGCTACTTGGGAGGCTGAGGCAGGAGAATTGCTTGAACCCGGGAGGCGGAGGTTGCGGTGAGCCGAGATGGCACCACTGCAATCCAGCCTGGGCACAAGAGCGAGACTGTCTCAAAAAAAAATACAAAAGAGATGTGGTCTTGCTGTATTGTCCAGGCTGGTCTCCAACTGCTGGCCTCAAGGGATCCACCCACTTTGGCCTCCCAAAGTATTGGAATTTACAGGCATGAGCCACCACACCTGGCTGTTTTGTATTTACTGTTCTTTTTCCCTTTTCTTGTCATTCATTTCTTTTGAACTGATTGCTTTTTTCTAGTGTGAAAGTCATGTTTTTTTCCTCCTTGTGAGTTACCTCTAAATTTTGACACATTTAAACTATCACTTCTCTATTCTTATGTAGAATTAATCAGAATCTATCTTTTCTTCCCTTTTCAACAAGACAGAACTGCTGCTTGCTTTCATTTCCTTCTCCTTTCTCTTCCCTCTTCAACTTCCTATGTCGAAATCATGTAAGTATTTTAGTTTCAGATTGCTTATTTTTCTAAAAGTCAGTACTTTTATTTCTTATAGCTCTTAGATAAAAGTTTCTTAAAGCCCTTGGATGTTTTAAAATTACGATGGCATTCATCTACCAATTATGTTAGGGAAGGTTTTTGAGTGGTAAAGTTGATCTCTTACATGTGTAAAAATTGTTTTTGCACTCTTTCTTGAAAGCTTATTTGGTTGGCTGGTTACTGATTTCAAAATAATTTTCCTTACAACTTTGAAGCCAGTGCTCTGTTGTGTTCTGGCATCTGTGCTGCTTATGAAAAGTCTGATACTGACTTTTATGTGATCTATGTGTCTTTATAGGAATTCAGTTTTTTCCTTATGATATCTTGAAATTTCGATAGGATGTGTCTAAGTTGTCTTCCCCTTCTCACCTGACTGATAAACACTGTTTACTTAGAGTAACCTGATGATTTGTGTCCTCCCTCTCCCCAAGGAAATTTCTAGAACTCACATAAG
Source organism: Cheracebus regulus (assembly GCA_963574635.1). Lineage (NCBI taxonomy): Eukaryota > Metazoa > Chordata > Mammalia > Primates > Pitheciidae > Cheracebus > Cheracebus regulus. Next base: position 64,141 of record CAUYQU010104641.1, read on the forward strand.
ATGTAGGTCTTTCTGGTTCTATCTCTTTTTCTTTTTTTTGTTAAATTAGAGACAGGGTCTCTGTCACCCAGACTGGAATGCAGTGGTGTGATCATAGCTCACTACAATTTTGACCTCCTGGGCTCAGCGATCCTCTCACTTCAACCTCTTAAGTAGTTGTGACTACAAGTGTGCGCCTGGCTAATTTTTTTTTTTTGACAGTCTTACTCTGTTACCCAGACTGGAGTGCAGTGCCACAATCTTGGCTCACTGCAGTCTCCGCCTCCTGAGTTCAAGTGATTTCTGGCTAATTTTTGTATTTTTAGTGGAGAACGGGGGTTTCATCCTGTTGGCCAGTCTGGTCTTGAACTCCTGACCTCAAGTGATCTGCCGCCTCAGCCTCTTAAACTTCTAGGATTATAAGCATGAGCCATCGTGCCCAGCCTTTTTGTTTTTTTTCTTTCAAGTAGAGATAGGGTCTGGCTGTATTGTACTGGCTTGTCTTGGACTCCTGGCTTCAAGTGATCCTCCCGTCTTGGCCTCCCAAAATGTTAGGATTACAAGTGTGAGCCACTGCGCCCAGTCAGGTTCTGTTTTCTCTGTATTGACCTTTCCTTCATACTTGAGAGGCATTTTGGGAAAATCTACTAGTTTTGTTTTCCATTTGTTTTTTCTGTGCCCATTTTGCTGTTAAATCTATCTGTCCAGCTTCATTTTACCAATTGTTTTCTCTCTTTTATAACAGTGTGTTTAATGAGTTGTAATTTACATACAATAAACTTAATCCATTTAAAACATGCAATTCCATGAGTTTTGATATAGCCACATACACACACATAACCCTTTTACCCCCAAACAAGATTTGGTTTACCACAGTTTTTTCCTGCCCCTGTGTAGTCCAACCCCAGCCCTCAAGCCTATGATTTGTTTGCTTTCAGATGTAAAAATGATTAGTTTGCAGTTTGTTTGTTTGTTTTTTTTAGACTGAGTCTTGCTCTGTTGCCCAGGCTGCGGTTCAAGTGATTCTCTTGCCTCAGCCTCCCGAGTAGCTGGGATTACAGTTGCATTTTACCACGCCCGGCTAATTTTTGTATTTTTAGTAGAGATGGGGTTTCTCACCATATTGGCGAGGTTGGCCTCGTACTCCTGACCTCAGGTGATCTACCCACCTTGGCCTCCCAAAGTGCTGGGATTACAGGTGTGAGCCACTGAGCCTGGCCAGTTTGCATTTTCAAAAGTTTCAAGTGAATGAAATAATATAGTATGTAGCCTTTTGTGCAAGGTTTCTTTTACTCAGCCTGTTTTTGAGATTCATGCATATTAAATATGTAGTAGTTTGTCCCTTTTTTTTTTTTTTTTTGGTTTTGAGAACATTTTTTCCCACAACTAGGAAATTGAACGTGGACAAACCTTATTCAAAGTTTGCCAGTTTTAGCTGGGCATGATGACTCAGGCCTGTAATCTCAGCACTTTGGGAGGCCAAGGTTGGAGGATTGCTTGAGGCCAGGAGTTGGAGATGAGCCTGGACAACATAGTGAGACCTTGTCTCTACAAAAATCTAAAAAATTAGCTGGCAGGGTTGTATTCCTGTAGTCCTAGTTACTTGGGATGCTGAGGCAAGAGGATTGCTTGAGTTCGGGAGTTAAAGGTTACAGTGAGCGGTGATTGAGCTGTTGCACTCCGGCCTAGGCAACAGAGTGACACACTGTCTCTAAAAATAAAAGGTGAAAAATAAATATCAACAGTTTTGCATAAACTCTTGCATATGTGTATTTAGTTGTATGTGATTTTATCATGTGTTAATTTTTGCCACCACACACATCTGGCAATTGTTTTTAAATTTTTGATTTTCTCTATGTTAGCTTATTTTTTATGGATGAGATATAATTTTGCATCTGAGAATATTTATGATTCTCTTGTTTATTCTTGCAACTCTTTTTTTAGATAGTTTCTCGTTTTTGTGGTGTTAATTTCTCTTTTAGTTTTTCTAGTTTGTAAAAGTGATAATCTCTGGTTTGAGAATTGCTATTCTTCTGCCAGTGGATTACCAGTTGGTCAGGATGGATTGTAGGGGAGGTATGAGATGTGTTGGAAAATACAGGGCAAAATGTCTCCTTACTTATTCTGGGTAGTAGCAGCCACCTGAGTGCCATACTGATTCTGGGGCTCCAGTGCCTGTTCCCAGTGAAGACTTTGCTTCTGTGGGGGTTGGGGATAGAACATGGTTACTGATGGAGGGAGTGGCCTGTCCACTTGTGCAAACCACATTTCCCCACCATCCCTTGTGACCGCATCAAACTTGCTTTTGTTTCTCCATGGTAGCCACCATCCCTGCAGCTTGGATAAGAGCCACCCCTACGTGCTCTTACTTTTCATAGCTGCTCTCAGTTTTAATAGCATTCCTCTTTTGAGGCTTCTGCATTGTTATTGCCTCCGTAAACCTAATTCTGCTGCTGCTATCTTTTCTTGTTTCCCAGAATTATTTTAGAAAATAATATATCAATAAACCTATGTCTTTTTATTTTTTGAAATGGAGTTTTGCTCTGTCACCCAGTCTGGAGTATAGTGGTGTGATCTTGGCTCACTGCAACCTCTACCTCCTGGGTTCAAGCATTTCTCCTGCCTCAGCCTCCTGAATAGCTGGGATTACAAGTGCCCACCACCATGCCCAGCTAAATTTTGTATTTTTAGTAGAGACAGGATTTCACCGTGTTGTGTAAGCTGGTCTTGAACTCCTGACCTCAGGTGATCCCCCCTCCTCTGCCTCCCAGAGTGCTGGGATTACAGGCGTGAACCACTGGGCCTAAACCCACATCTTTAGTAATATCTAGGATTTAGGTTAGGAGGGGAAGCGTGTACTGATGCTCTTTGACTTATGATGGTGCTTCATTCCATAAACATACCAGAAGTTGAAAATACTATAAATCACACTGGCCGCAGTGGACGCTTATGCCTGTAATCCCAGCACTTTGGGAGGCTGATGTGGGCGGATTGCTTGAGCCCAAGGGTTCGAGACCAGCCTGTGCAACATGAAGAAACCCTGTTTCTACAAAAAATACAAAAATTAGCAGAATGTGGTGCCAGGTACCTGTAGTCCCAGCTACCCAGGAGACTGAGGTAGGAGGATTACTTGAGCCCAGGAGGCAGAGATTGCAGTGAGCTGAGATTATGCCACTGCACTGCAGCCTGGGTGACAGAGTGAGATGCTGCGTCAAAAAAGAGAAAAAGAAAATATTATAAGTCAAAATGCGTTTAATACACCCAACCTACTGAACATCATAGTTTAGCCACATCTACCTTAAATGTGCTTAGAATACTTAAATTAGCCTCCAGTTGGGCAAAATCTTCTAGTGTAAAGCTAGATGATTTAATAATAATAGATAATTATTTTACAATAAAGTGTTGAATATCTCATGTAATTTATTGAATACCGTACTGAAAGTAAAAAACAGAATAAGTACTTGAAGTTGAGTTTCTACTGAATGCTTACTGCTTTTACAGCATGGTAAATTTGAAAAGTCATCACTTTGACCCCTCCTTAAGTTGGGACCTTCCATATGTCTATGTAGTTCATCTTGATCCAGTCTCTTCAGGCCTTTTTTTTTTTTGAGGTGGAGTCTCGCTCTGTCGCCCAGTCTGGGGTGCAGTGGTGCCATCTCAGCTCACTGCATCATCTGCCTCCTGGGTTCAAGCAGTTCTCTTGCCTCAGCTTTTCGAGTAGCTAGGATTACAGGCGCCCGCCAACATGCCTGACTAATTTTTATATTTTTAGTAGAGACGAGGTTTCACCATGTTGGCCAGGATGGTCTCGAATTCCTGACCTCAGGTGATCTGCCTGCCTCAACTTCCCAAGGTGCTGGGATTATAGTTGTGAGACACTGCTTCTGACCCCCCCACCCCCCTTTTTTTTTAACTGCTGTCTCGCTCTGTCACCCAGGCTGGAGTGCAGTAGTGTGATCTCAGCTCACTGCATTCTCCATCTCCTTGGTTCAAGAAATTCTCCTGTTTCAGCTTCTCAAGTAGCTGGGACTACAGGTGCATGTCACCACGCCTGGCTGATTTTTATATTTTTAGTAGAGATGGGACTTCACCATATTGGTCAGGCTGGTCTCGAACTCCTAACTTGAGGCGATCCATCCCCCTTGCCCTCCCAAAGTGCTGAGATTACAGGCGTAAGCCATTGCGCCTTGACTTTTTTGGGAACCGATGTTAACGTCTGTTGAAACCTTTTATATTTGATACCACATTTTGAAAGATACATTGACCATTTTAGCTTATATGTTACATAGGGTTGGGAATTTCCGTCTCTAGTTTGCTACTAAACCTGACCTCTGAAGTCTCAATGTTTCTCTTTTAAGCTAATAGGAAAGATATTTTCATTCTGAATCTTTTTCACAGTTGAGGCATATGAGTAGTCACCTTCTTACTTTATTTTTTTCTTCTGTTTTTTATTTTCTTTCACCGTGTTTTATTTTATTTATTTATTTTTTTAAGAGACGGGGTTTCGCCGTGTTGGCCAGGCTGGTCTCAAACTCCTGACCTCAAGTGATCCACCCGCCTTGGCCTCCCATAGTGCTGGGATTACAGGCATGAGCCACCGCGCTCGGCCTATACCTTGTTATTTTAAAAATATTTCAAAATGCATGCAGTTTGGGTTTGTCTGACAGGATGGTTGGGTTGGCTCAATACTTTGATATTTTTCTTCTTCATCTTTGCTCTAGTATTTTTTTTAGAGATAATGCATCTAAATCAAGATGGAATCACATTTCTTTGTCCCAAAATCTTTTTGTTTAGAATTATGTTCTTTGGAAACCATAGAGTTTGAAATATTTTGCTACTGTGGTAAGTGTAAATTTAGTTTTCAGAAAAAAGCTGTTCTGACTTGTTTTTCTTTCCCATTTAGTTTTTCCATGGTTTGGCTTGGATATCGGTGGAACTCTGGTCAAGCTAGTTTATTTTGAACCCAAAGACATCACCGCTGAAGAAGAGGAGGAAGAAGTGGAAAGTCTTAAAAGCATTCGGAAGTATCTGACCTCCAATGTGGCTTATGGGTCCACAGGCATTCGGGACGTGCACCTTGAACTGAAGGACCTGACTCTGTGTGGACGCAAAGGCAATCTGCACTTTATACGCTTTCCCACTCATGACATGCCTGCTTTTATTCAAATGGGCAGAGATAAAAACTTCTCAAGTCTCCACACTGTCTTTTGTGCCACTGGAGGTGGAGCGTACAAATTTGAGCAGGATTTTCTCACAGTATGCATTTTTTAGCTTATATACAATATATGGCAATTTGATTGTTAAAAATAATACCAGTAGCAAGTGGTGAAGTAATTTTTATCTCTAATGGAACTTGAATTTTCTTGAGTCAAATGAAGATTAAAAGTATGCTAGTGATAGTCAGGGGTTAGCCATCTAGAGCAGGTTGTATAGTTCAGATGTCTGGATGACTATCAGAGCCACTAAAAAGGTAGCATTTTGTTCCTTTAGTATGAAGAAGTAGAGCATCTGCTATATGTTCAGTAAGGAACTGCCTATGAGGAACATCATTAGATCTTGAACGAGATTTAAATATTTTAAAAAATCATTTCATGTCATAAAATTGTTTTCATTCTTGTCTGCCACATAATTTGTCTCCCTCACTTGCTTCCTGGCATGTTCACTAGCTGAAAAAACAAGGAACTCTGGTCCAAATTGGTGTTTTCAGCCTCAGGGCTGGTCTGAGATGGGTGACTGCAGAGCCCTCCTCTCCCAGAATGCCTTCTGATGTGTTGTCCTGTGCTGCACACTTAACTGGAGTCTCTCCGCCATGTCTGGCCCCTGGGGGAGTGCTGCCAGCACTGTCTTGCTTTCATTGAGTGAACACTGGAGAACATTGTGAACAAGGCCTTGAGGCTAGGTCCTTTCAGGGTGGATGGTGAGGGTAGGCCAGGGAACTGACAAATGAATTGGCCAAGGTCCTGACCTTCAGGGTGCAATACAGATTGAAAATGTCTTCGGTCACTGTGTTTTTCTGTTGCTAAATGAGTCTGAAAGAGATTCTGCCTTGGTTATTCTGCATATCTTTTAGTAGAGATGGGGTTTCGCCATGTTATCCACACTGGTCTGGAACACCTGGCCTGAAGTGATCTGCCCACTTCGGCCTCTCAAAATGCTGGGATTACAGGCATGAGCCACCGTGCCTGGCCTCAGCTTAACTTTTTTGACTAACATGTCTTGGAGTTTTTCCCACTTGAGTACATACAGTTCCTCTTCATTTTTAATTGCTATACAGTGCTCCATAAAACAAACAATAATTTAGTCATTTATTATTTAAATGGAATTAATTTTTTAAAAAAGTCCAAATTTTGAATGCTAAAATCCCCCTCCCTTCCAAGAGGCTGTAGCTAGTTTAGATATTGAAAAAAAAATTCTTACCTTCTAACTGGATACTGTCAGCCTTTTGGCTTCAGTTGTTAAATAATGTGTGGCCTCGGCTGGGCATGGTGGCTCACGCCTGTAATCCTAGCGCTTTGGGAGGCCGAGGTGGGTGGATCACAAGGTCAAGAGATCGAGACCATCCTGGCCAACATGGTGAAACCCCGTCTCTACTAAAAATACAAAAATTAGCTGGGCGTGGTGGCATGCGCTTGTAGTCCCAGCTACTTGGGAGGCTGAGGCAGGAGAATTGCTTGAACCCGGGAGGTGGAGGTTGCAGTGAGCTGAGATCGTGCCACTGCACTCCAGCCTGGCGACGGAGCAAGACTCTGTCTCAAAAAAAAAAAGAAATAATAATGTGTGGCCTCTTCTGATACTGCTCCAAAGTGTTGAGTTGGTCCTCTGTCGCAGTCCTTGTGGCTCCTGGCCTGTGTCACCAGATGCTTTCTGAGAGTGCTGTGGCCTGAGCTACGCATTAGCTCCATTGCCCCTGTAAGCAGAGATCTGGATTTCTGCTTGAAAGTTGATAAATTTCATGTCTTTTTTCCTTTTTTTTTCACACTTACTCAGGTACTGCAGTAGTTTCTAGGTAGACTGTATTTAGGTCTGTGGTAGGAAGAGTCTGTCTCAGCACTCTGTCCCTCTGTTTGTTCCTAAACCTGTTCTGTAAAGCATGCACAAGTAATACCCATCTGTGAGTGCACATCTATGGTTTGTTTCAGGTTAGTGGGGATATTTTATTGAGTGGAATTTTTGTTTCTGTTGGCTTATTAAAAAATCTGAGTACATTCTTATTTTATTACAGATAGGTGATCTTCAGCTTTGCAAACTGGATGAACTAGATTGCTTAATAAAAGGAATTTTATACATTGACTCAGTTGGATTCAATGGACGGTCACAGTGCTATTACTTTGAAAACCCTGCTGATTCTGAAAAGTGTCAGAAGTTACCATTTGATTTGAAAAATCCATATCCTCTTCTTCTGGTGAACATTGGCTCAGGGGTTAGCATCTTAGCAGTATATTCCAAAGATAATTACAAACGGGTCACAGGTACTAGGTAAGTTGTATATAAAAGTCATTATTTATTGTTAATATTGTAACAGACTTTTTCAGGTGTTACATGTAACTGCACCTTCAAGAACCTGTTATGTGAAAGATTTAAGTGTTTCTGGATTATGCAAGCAAATGTTTCTCTTTGAAAATTCTGATTTTATGACCTAGTTTTCTTTAACCTCTACTGTTCAAGATTTATTATCCTAGGTGTTTCCTAAAAGATCACATCAGCTGACTCATTGTAGCCCTTGCCCTTAGATTGTTTATGGTGTGCATATACAAAATAGCTAAAGTTATTATGCAGCATCTGTAAGGAGAAGGCATGGAAAGGGGCCCAGCTTTGAAACCTATGTAAATTTCATGCTTCTACACACACAAATGTGACTTAGAAGTTGATACGTACTGATCAGTAGAAAAATTGAGCGAAGGTAGTCTGAAAAGAGAGGATTGGGGTGGGGTGTGGTGGCTCATGCCTGTAATCTCAGCACTTTGGGAGGCTGAGGCGGATGGATTACCTGAGGTCTGGAGTTGGAGATCAGCCTGACTAACATGGAGAAACCCTGTCTCTACTAAAAATACAAATTAGCTGGGTATGGTGGCGGATACCTGTAATCCCAGCTACTTGGGAGGCTGAGGCAGGAGAATTGCTTGAACCTGGGAGGCCAAGGTTTCGATTAGCCAAGATAACGCCATTGCACTCCAGCTAAGGCAACGAGTGTGAAACTCTGTCTGGAAAAAAAAAAAAGGATTAGATGGAAGAAGAGAATATTTTGGCTTAAGGGTCAGAGGTCACTTCAGGAAAAGCAGGGATGTAGGGATTGGGATAAACAAATTTTTAGAAAACAGTTGTGATTTAAATAGAGGAGTAATTTGTTTTGGGACAAAACACATTACAGGAGTATAATGGGCGGGGCGGGGAGGACACTGATGTGCCAGGGTGACAAGGTACTTGCATGAGAATGACTCAGGGAGTGTATTTGGAGTGGGAAAGGGAGGAGGTATTACCATGGCCCTAGGTGTGTTGGGCTGATTCGCACCTGAGGCTCTTCATACTGGTGAGACAGCCAGACTGTGCTGGGCCCATGGGCCCTGTTTTGCAGCTTTACATGTTAGCTTACATGCATATGTGTCTCAAAGGTGTGTATCAGGCACCTTACCTTTTCACAGACTTGTTTCCAACCAGTGGCATTTGGATGATTGGGTTGGATATGTAAATATGGTTTTGGGGTTCATAAATGTTACCTTCTTGTTCCTATTTTTTAAAATGTTACAATACTATGTTGTTTGTTTTTAATTGTAGTCTTGGAGGAGGAACTTTTTTTGGTCTTTGCTGTCTTCTTACGGGCTGTACCACTTTTGAAGAAGCTCTTGAAATGGCATCGCGTGGAGATAGCACCAAAGTGGATAAACTAGTACGAGACATTTATGGAGGGGACTATGAGAGGTTTGGTCTACCAGGCTGGGCTGTAGCTTCAAGGTAAGCGGGCATGTGTGTTGTAAGAAATACAGGTGGGCTGGACATGGTGGCTCATGCCTGTAATCACAGCACTTTGGGAGGCTGAGGCGGTAGGATCATGAGGTCAGGAGTTTGAGATCAGCCTGGCCAACATAGTGAAACCCCGTCTCTACTAAAAATACAAAAATTAGCCAGGTATGGTGGTGCACACCTGTAATCTCAGCTACTCAGGAGACTGAGGCAGAAGAATCACCTGAACTTGGGAGTCAGAGGTTGCAGTGAGCCGAGATTGTGCCACTGCACTCCAGCCTGGGCAACAGAGCAAGACTTCATCTCAGAAAAAAAAAATAACCCAGATATAAAGTAATATTGGGCATATATTTTTTAAAAAGCTTCATTGGGATATAATTTACGTACTATATTAAAGTGTATAATTTAGTGGTTTCTAGTATATTTACAGGATTGTGCAACCATCACTATAATCCAATTTTAGGACATGATTATCATCCCAGAAAGAAACCTTGTATTCATTAGCTACCATTCTCCTCTCCACCACAGCCCCTGCCAAATATTTTCTCTCTCTCTAGGTTTGCCTCTTGTGAACATTTCGTATAAGTAGTATTATACAGTACGTGATCTTTTGTGATTACTTCATTTAGCATAATGTTTTTCAAGTTCATCCATGTTACAGTGTGAATCAGTACTTTATTCCTTTTTATTTCCAAATAATACTCCATTATGTCGATAATACTACATTTTATCCATTAGTTGGTGAACATTTGGATTGTTTTTACTTTTTGGTTATTATGAATAATGTTGAACATTTGTGTGTCTCTGTATACACATATATTTTGAAATCTCTTGGGTGTATACCTGAGAGTCGAATTGCTGAGTCATATGGTAACTTAATGTTACTTTTGAGGAACTGCTACACAATCTTAGCAGTTTATGAGCGTTTAAATTTCTTGCCAGCACTTGTTATTGTCTGTCTTCCTGGTTTTAGTTGTCTTAATAGGAGTGAAGTGATATAGTGTTTTTATTTTTTAAGAGACAGGGTCTTGCCCTGATGCCTATGTGAGAGTGCCGTGTTGGGATCATAGCTCACTGCAGCTTTGATCTCCTGGCCTCAAGTGTTTCTCCTGCCTCAGCCTCTTGAGTAGCTAGGACTACAGCTGTGCACTGCCTCGCCTGATTTATTTTTTGTAGAGATAGGGTCTTGCTATGTAGCCGAGGCTGGTTTCAAACTCCCGGCCTCAAGCAGTCCTCCTACCTTGGCTTCCCAGCATTTTGGGATTACAGGTGTGAGCCATCACAGCTGGCTGAACATCATTTTTTGTTCATGTGGCAGGGTCTTGCTCTGTCACCCAGGCTGGAGTGCAGTGGCACCATCTCGCCTCACTGAAACCTCTGCCTCCTGGGTTCAAGTGATTCTCCTGCTTCACCTCCTGAATAGCTGGGATTACAGGCACACCTGTAAATTATGCCACCATGCCTGCCTAATTTTTGTATTTTCAGTAGAGACTGGGTTTCGCCGTGTTGGCCAGGCTGATTTCCTTCTCCTGAACTCCTGACTTCAAGTGATCTACTTGCCTTGGCCTCCCAAAGTGCTGGCATTACAGGCGTGAGCCACCGTGCCCAGTCTGAACATTTCTTTATATGTTTATTGGCATTTGTCTGTAGTCTTCAGAGAAGTATCTGCTCAAGTCTATTGCTAAGTTTTTAGCTGGAGTTTTTTTTTTTGTTTTTTGTGTTTTTTTGAGATGGAGTTTCACTCTGTCACCCAGGCTGGAGTGCAGTGGCACTATCTCGGCTTACTGCAATCTCTGTCTCCCGGGTTCAAGCCATTCTCCTGCCTCAGCCTCCTGATTAGCTGGGATTATAGGTCTGTGCCACCATGCCTGGCTAATTTTTGTATTTTTAGTAGAGACGGAGTTTCACCATCTTGGCCAGGCTGGTCTTCAACTTGACCTCATGAGCTACCACGCCCGGGTGGATTTTCTTTTTATTATTGAGTTCTGGATACAAGTCCCTTATCAGATACATACTTTGCAAATATTTTATCCCATTTTGTTAGTTGTCTTTTCACTTCCTTGATGGTGTGGTTTGCAGCATAGAAATTTAAAATTTTTGTTTGTTTTTTTCTGAGATAGAGTCTCACTCTGTCGCCCAGGCTGGAGTGCAGTGGCACGATCTCGGCTCACTGCAACCTCCACCTCTCTGGGTTCAGGCAATTCTCCTGCCTCAGCCTCTCGAGTAGCTGGGATTAAGGCATGCACCACCACATCCGGCTAATTTTTGTATGTTTAGTAGAGACATGGTTTCACCATGTTGGCCAGGCTGGTCTCAGATTCCTGATGTCGTGATTTGCCCGCCTCGGCCTCCCGAAGTACTGGGATTACAGGCGTGAGCCACTGTGCCCTGCCCTATCTTACTATCTTCTATTACTTGTGCTTTTGGTATCATATGTTAGAAATGTAAGATCGTGAAGAATTGCCTAATTTAAGATCCTGAAGAATTGTCTATTCTAAGAGTTTGAGAGTTTTAGCTCTTATATTTAGGTCTGTGATCCATTTTGAGTAAGTTTTTGTGTATGGTGTGAGGTAGAGGAAGAAGTTCATTTATTTTGCATGTGGATATCCAGTTGTCTTCGTACCATTTGTTGAAAAGACAATTCTTTCCCTGTTAAGTTCTCTTGGACGCTTTGTCAAAAATCAGTTGACCATAGATGTTTGGGGTTTGTTTTATTTTTGAGATGGAGTCTCGCTCTGTTGCCCAGGCTGGAGTGTAGTGGTATGATAGCGGCTCACTGCAATCTCTGCCTCCCAGGTTCAAGCAGTTCTGCCTCAGCCTCCCAAATAGCTGGGACTACAGGTGCATGGCTGCCACGCCCGGCTAATTTTTATTTTTTTATTTTTAGTAGAGTCAGGGTTTCACTGTGTTACCCAGGTTGGTCTCAAACTCCTGAGCTCAGGCAGTCTGCCCGCCTCAGCCTCCCAAAGTGCTAGGATTACAGGTTTGAGCCACCACGTCCGGCCAGATGTTTGGGTTTATTTCTGGATTCTAAGTTCTGTTGCATTGATATATATGCCAGTACCATACTGCCTTGATACTGTAGCTTTGTATTAAGTTATGGAGTAAGAAAGTGTGAGTCCTCCAACTCTTTTTTAAGATTATTTTGGCTATTCTGGGTACCTTGAGAATATGAATTTTAGGATTCACTTGGCAAGGTCTGTCAAAAAAGACAGCTGGGATTTTAATATAGATTACATTGAATCTTTTGGCTAATTTGAGGAGTATTGCTATCCTAATACAAAGTCTTCTGATCCAGAAAGATGGAGTGTCTTTCCATTTATTTAGATCTCTGCTTTCTTTCAAAAGTGTTTTGTAGGTTTTATTGTACAGGTGTTACACTTTTGTTAGATATATCCCTAAGCATTTTATTCTCTTTGATGCTATTATAAATGAAATCATTGTCTCAATTTTATTTTGAGATTGTTTAGAAGTACATTATTTTTCATGTTTTGAGGTACATGGCTTTTAATAGAAAAATCACTCATGGCTGGGTGTGATGGCTCACGCCTGTAATCCCAGCACTTTGAGAGGCCGAGGCAGGCGGATCACCTGAGGTCAGGAGTTCAAGAGCAGCCTGATCAACATGGAGAAATCCTGTCTCTACTGAAAATATAAAATTAGCCTGGCGTGGTGGCGCATGCTTGTAATCCCAGCTACTCAGAAGGCTGAGGCAGGAGAATCACTTCAACCTGCTAGGCAGAGGTTGTGGTGAGCTGAGATTGCACCGTTGCACTCCAGCCTGGGCAATAAGAGCAAAACTCTGTCTCAAAAAAAGAAAAGAAAAGAAACAAAAATCACTTACGTGTACATGCTTGTTTATTCAGTTTAGGCACTTTATAAGTGCTGTTGATTTCATTTTCTATTTTTGCAGCATTTGCTCATTGGTCACCACTTCCTTTCCTGATTGGAAAATTATTAATGTAGCAGTTCTGGCCATGTACTTTGAAGTACTTTCTCTTCTAGGGAAATCTGAAACTAAGTAGCTCATTCTGGGACTCAGCTGTCTGTGCTTTGCTCTGCTCTGATAGAGCAGTTTACCAGATGTGCTTGTGACCATCTGAGTGGAACAGCTGTGCAGTTGAGATGAATTGCTGATAGAGGTGTTGTCCTGGAACTGTCTGGTTGCAGGAGCAGTGGTGCCTTCCAGTGGATCTGATGAGATTCTAACTGAATGTTTGAATATCTGTTATCAAAGCTAGATTTCAGTAGAAACCACAGGGAAAGCTGTCTGCTCATTTAGAATGTTTGAGGCTTCTATTTGAAGCTGCATTTCTCTTTGAGCAGATGCTCCATTATTGCCAAATTAAAAGTTTGAAGATTTCAACAGTGTTGCCCTAAAAGCTAATTTTATTTCAGTATAGTAACATTCAGGTTCTATTGGGCTGTGTTGCCTTTGGTTTAGCAATGGGATTTTTCTTTTCCTCCTCATCACAGCTTTGGAAACATGATGAGCAAGGAGAAGCGAGAGGCTGTCAGTAAAGAGGACCTTGCCAGAGCGACTTTGATCACCATCACCAACAACATTGGCTCAATAGCAAGAATGTGTGCCCTTAATGAAGTAAGGGGACATGGATTTCTTTTAAGTTGCTCTAAGGAAAATACTGAACTTAAGTGGGCCCCATCATGACACATCTTATGTCTGTCTTCTCAGAACACTGCCTGAATGTAGTTATTTGGGGTGGGGTTTGTTTTAGCACAGAGTTAAAACTCTTCAAATACAGATTAATCTTCATTTTTTTTTTTAACTGAAGATAAACATTGCTACTTGTCTAGAGGTAAAATGACATCTTTTGAGGAGAAAGTAGAGGAAGAGTGGAAGGTAGCCAGTGTTCCAGATATTGGGGACTGTTGGGGGTGATGATGGATAATGATGCCGAATGTAGACTCCACACTCACCGCTGAGCTCTAGAGGCCCTAGGGAGGAATCCAGAGGAAGTCACTGAAGCTGGGAGAAGACTGAGCAGGCCGAGGAGTGCCCTCCTTGGCTCCCCCACCTCAGCAGAGCTGCGTCTTTGTGCTTTCAGCTTCTTTACAGTGCTGCCTTGTAGCATTCAGGTCAAGCAGCATTGTACAGGGCTATGAAAGAACCAAGAATGGGCTGCCCTTGGGGAAAGAGGATCTAGGATCCAGTTGGTGCAGCTTATGGCTTGTCCCTATGTGTACAGTTCTTAAATTATTCTTTTTATTTTTAAAAAATTATTCTTTAAATAGAATATAGGCATGTGGCTTAAAAGGAAACCTTAAAAGGCACAAAAGGATTTGTCTCACTTTAAATAAAAAAAAAAAAAAAACTGTATCAGCATCAAATAATTAAACATTTCTTTGTTTGAATATCATAATTTCTTTTTTCTTTATTGTATGTTTCCTTTCCTGTGCTTATGTATTTTCAGAAATTTTAGTTGGTGTGCATACCACAATTTGTATTTTATACTTAAATATTGTACATTTTATGGGTGTATATACAATCAAGTTCTTTTATATCAATTCACACAGAGCTGGGCATTTGCTTGCTTGCTGATAACTTGGCAGTAAGCATTTTTAAGCATGAAGTTGTTCTTTGGTTGAATTTTATTCTTGATACGGGGCTTACTTAGGAATGGGATTTCTGGTCTACAGAAATGACCATGCTCATGAATTTTGATATGTATCGCCATGATGCCTTGCACAAGGGCTGCACCAGTTTAGATCATCTTTAGCAGTGAATGAGTGGATTCATTTTGCTACAGCTTTACTGATGGTGGTGGTAGAATTTCAGTTGCTTTTTTTGGCTGGCTTAATAGGTCTAAAATTTTACTTTCTTTGATGACTAGTGGTTTGAATTTTCCCCTGCCTGTTATATTGTTTGTATACTTTGCCTGTTTGTGTCACTGTCATTTTGAATTGGGGTCATGCTGTTTTTTTCCTTTTTTTTAACTTAACCTGTATAGAACATTGTATCAAAACTAGTTATTATTGGTCACATTTTATATAAATGTTTTTCCTAATCTGTTTTCTTCTTCTGTGACATTATCTAGCATGCTTTGCAGTGGGTCCAGAGTTTTCTGGGGATCAGGTTTAAGTAGCCCTGGACCAACTGGACTAAATTTGATCAGCAGTCAAATTGTTGCTAAGAGCTATGCACATGGTATTCTATTTGGGGTAGCTTTTATGAGAAGATAGAATTTAAGATGACAACTAACTGCCTTTTTTTGGTGTGCTCAGAACATTAACCAGGTGGTATTTGTTGGAAATTTCTTGAGAATTAATACGATCGCCATGCGGCTTTTGGCATATGCTTTGGATTATTGGTCCAAGGGGCAGTTGAAAGCACTTTTTTCGGAACACGAGGTAAGCTGACTTGTTCCTTGTGGTATGTTATATACATAAAGGGCATGTGGGTCACAGTGGAGTGGGACTTGAGGTAGAGGTGAAATGGGCTGCAGTGTTTCTTTTCTTTTTTGTTTTTTGAGATGGAGTCTTGCTCTGTCACCCAGGCTGGAGTGCAGTGTCACGATCTCAGGTCTCACTGCAGCCTCTATCTTCTGGGTTCAAGCAGTCCTCCCACCTCAGTCTCTTAAGTAGCTGGGATTACAAGTGTGCACCACCACACCCGGCTAATTTTTGTATTTTTAGTAGACGGGGTTTCACCATGTTGGCCAAGCTGGTCTCAAACTCCTGACCTCAAGTGATCTGCCCGCCTCAGCCTCCCAAAGTTCTGAGATTACAGGTATGAGCCACGGTGCCCAGTCTTTTTTGATAGTTTTAACTTTGTAATGTTTAAAAGCTATTTCTTCCTTGATACTAATGCAAGGTAGATTTTGGGTTAATTATAAGTTTAAGGAATTTTATAGAAAAACTCTTGATGAACATATAGTTCTGATGCCATATTTTTACCTGAACTATCCTTTATATTTTTTCTATTGTACTGACTGTAAGTGCCATTACTACGGGTTCTGCTTTTTTCGGTGCCAGTTTTTTTGTATAGTTGTAATTCATAGGCCATTTATTTAAGATAAATGTTCTAAAAATGAATAGAACAGTAAACCTTTCAGACTAGAAACTATCGTAAGAGCTTAAGTACAATTGTAGACAGGCTGGAGATGATGAAATGGAAAATAAGTTGCTCAACCTGATAGCCTGTCTTGGAAAGCACTCTTATTTTTCCTGTTTGGGGAAAAAAGCACCAGAGGTATGGAAGGAGGCGATAGGGGTTCTTTCTTTCCTTCTTGGTTGTGGGGCACTTGAACTATTATTTCAAGTGTTTTTGGATTTTAGATACTGTTGTTATGAACATTTTTCAGAATTGCATATTGAGTTTAACAGTCTATGTGAATTAAAGGAAATCAAAGTCTAGATAATAGCACAGATTTGAAATGCTATAGAGATTTTTTCTTTTAAAGTTTTTCTCTTTAAATTGCTTTAGTTCATAGTTGAAAGTCCAAAGTACACAAATTCCCACATCAAGAAGTTTAAAGCTGAAGTCAACTAACTTAGTTTTAAAATTCTATCATTACTGTATTTGTAAACCAGCACTGAATTGCCATTAACTTTCTTATAGTTCATAATATTTCTGTATACATCTTTTTTGTGATCGCTGACTTATTTTATTTTGCTTTCTATTAGAATTTTTAAAACGCTGTCAGTTCTTTTTCTGCTTTAATTCTGCCTCTTACTTAACCTTTTCCTAGGACTTAACCTTTAAAACAAACAAAAAACCAGATTGGACGCAGTGGCTTACGCCTGTAATTTCAGCCCTTCGAAAGGCTGAGGTGGGCAGATCACATGAGGTCAGGAGTTTGAGACCAGCCTGGCCAACCATGACCTACTTGGCAAAACCCAGTCTCTACTAAAAATACAGAAATTAGCCAGGCACAGTGGCGGGTGCCTGTAATCCCAGCTACTCAGGAGGCTGAGGCAGGAGAATCTCTTACACCTGGGAGGCGGAGGTTGCAGTGAGCTGAGATTACGCCACTGTACTACAACAGCCTGGATGACAGAATGAGACTCCACCTCAAAAAGGAAAAACCAAACCAATACCGTCATAATAGTAATAAGCCCTTCATGAAATTTGTGGTTGCATTTTGTCCTTTTTTCTTGCCGACTTGTTTTCTCTACTGGTTAGCTTAGTTGGTCCGTTTGTCCCTGTGTTTTCAATTTGCATTCAGGCCTTTGACTCTTGTGTTGATCTCTGCATTTGTGGAACTTTATTTTAGCCACTGTGAGTCTTGAAATACTCTCTTGTCCTCACTTGAAGTCACTGTTTTTTGTTTTTGAGACAGAGTTTCGCTCTTGTTGCCCATGCTGGAGTGAAGTGGTATGATCTCAGCTCACTGCAACGTAGGCCTCTGGGGTTCCAGTGATTAGTCTGCCTCAGCTTCCCGAGTAGCTGGGATTACAGCATGTGCTACCACACGCAGCTAATTTCGTATTTTTAGTAGAGACAGGGTTTCTCCATGTTGTTCAGGCTGGTCTCAAACTCCCAACCTTAGGTGATCTGCCTGCCTAAGACTCCCAAAGTGCTGGGATTACAGGCGTGAGCCACCGGGCCTGGCCCCATTGAAGTCACTTTAAGTTTTGTTGTGCAAGTTTTGTATAGAGTCTCTCAAGCTTTTCTCTTTCATCCTTTATTCTCATCTTAGCATGTTGTAATTTATAACTATACCTGTTTCTGTCTTGATAGTAGCATCCCAGTCTTCAGTGGAACTCTCTCAGTGTGTGTGTGTATGTGTGTGTGTGTATATATATAATGCTTAACTTTATCTTCTATATTTTTTATTGTAAAATTAAGGGTAAAGAAAGCTATCTAAAACAAACTGCATAGTGAACTGTTAAGACAAACACCCTTGCATCTATATTCTAGCTATGCCTTGTCCTGTAGCTGCTGTTCCCTCACATCACAGATTGGTGTGGCTGCCTTTATTTTATTTATTTTATTTTAATTTTATCTATACACACCAAAACCAAAGATGGTCAATGTGCCTTTTTTAATTTTTTTTTTTTTTTTTTTTGAAATGAGGTCTCGCTGTCACCCAGGCCATGGAATGCAGTGGTGCCGTCTCGGCTCACTTTAAACTCTGCTTCCCGTGTTCAAGTATTGTCTTGCCTAAGCCTCCTAAGTAGCTGGGACTACAGGCATGTGCCACTGTACCCGGCTAATTTTTGTGTTTTTAGTAGAGACACGGGGTTTGCCATACTGGCCTGGCTGATCTTGAACTCCTGACCTTGAGTGATCCACCTGCGTCGGCTTCCCAAAGTGCTGGGATTACAGGTGTGAGCCACTGCGCCCGGCCAATATGCCTTTCTTCTAAATTGACAGAGTGTAACAAGGCAGGCTTTGGCCTCTGTTGTTAGATCATATGTTTCTTGAAGAAGCTTATTTTGAAAGATAGAGTGATGTTTATGATATTTGAGAGACTTGTACATTATTTAAAAAAAAATCATATGCAAGTCTTTCAGGATCTTCTGATATTTCTTTCTTAGTTAATTCTTTTAAAAAGTAGTCTGATACCTTATCTTATGGGTTGGAGACCCTGATGGATTCTGCATCGTTTTAGGATTCACCTCTGATTCCTGCTAGCATTCTCTTTTCTGTCATTGTGGGGTTTGCCTCATTTTCTCTAATGTAATACCCCTGTGTTTGGTTGTGAGTTCTTGGTTGCATGTGACCTGACTGCTTGCTTCTGGCGACAGTACAGTACTTGTCCTTTCTCAGCTCCTGCTTCTCTGTCTTAGGAGGGCTGAGGGCTGCCCTCCCTCAGGGAGCCTCCATATTCCTCAGGCTTTGCTCTTTGGTCTGTGCCTCTCTTCACATTGCTTCTGGGTATTGTTGTTCATTCCTGTGCTGCCTGCTTCTGGGCCAGTGATCCCAGTGTCTGGTGACCACCCAGGCACAGCCGCTTGGCTGCTGTGGGCACCTCAGCCTCCCCACGTCCTGTAGGGAACTCACACACTGGCCTTGCTCTCCACATCTCTTACTCCTATGTCCCCATTCTCAGGGATGCTGCCTTTCCCTGCTGTCCTCATCCCCTCTGTTAGGGCTGAATCTTGAATCCATCCTACCTCTTACTCTCCCTGCCTCCCCCAGCCCAGTTGGGGGGACACCCTCTGTGACCTGCCCCCCCACCTTCATCTGCTTCATTGCACTTCACATCCCATCTGGCCTTCATTCCTTAGTTGCCTGGAAATGCTCCTGGCCTCTGCTGCTTCTCACCTCCTCATTCCCCAGAAACAGATTCTGTCTCTTACCAGAGGTGACCGAGCTGCTGCTAGCCTCATAGCTCCTATCGGCCCCATTGTGGGTTTGGTTTTGCTCTTATCACAGTGTTCTGAAGTGTCTGGAGAATCTAGGACATCCCTCCCCAGACAGGGGACTCCTCAGGGCGTTTCTGCTTCCAGGCTGGCCTTGGCCCTTCCGGGGTGCTTAGGAAATGGGTATGCTGCGTGAAAGGCAGCGTTGGCTTTAACACTAGTCATCATGTGTATGGTGATCTGGATAAGTCTAAGGAAAATTGCACTTATTTTTGGTGTATTTTCTTTCAGGGTTATTTTGGAGCTGTTGGAGCACTCCTTGAGCTGTTGAAGATCCCCTGATCGTTACCTAGGGAGGGGTTCCCGAAACCTTCCACAATGGGATCTGTGGACTTTCATTTTTTTTAAGAGACTTACTCAATTTCACGACTGTGTACTACCCGAATCAAAGTGAGAAAGGACGTGTATTTTTCTAAGTCATCAAGATAAATTCTTAAAAATTCAGTCTGAACTAGCAACCAGGAAGGAAAGATATATTAAAAACAAGAAAAAAGTGGCCCATGTCCAGGCAGTGTGAGGATTTGCTGTATATAAGTTGCCCTGCTGTGTATTTTTTGAAATCTCTGTATCACTCACTGGAGATGCTTCAGAAGGGAGCTGCTTTGTGTTCAGTTGACTGGTTTTGTGTGTGTTTTTTTTTTTTTTTGAACTTGGTGAATGTATGGCAGGCCTACTATGTTATAATCTAATCACAATTTGTCAATATGGTCTCGGCGATCATCTGTGCATTACTCTGGTTTGCAGTAAGCCTGTGTGTGAACCTACTGTAAGACGTGTTTTATTTTAAGGTTCTGCAAACTTAATTGGGCAAGTTAATTGCGTACCTGAAACTTGACAAGCAGTTTTTAGAAGGGCAGTTCCACGTTACTTTACACTAAATGCCGAGAATGAATGTCTGGAAAGACAGGACTTTTCTTGGCAAAATTTCCTTGGGTAGTTGCGGGGGGTGGGGGTGCTGTTCTGATGGAAGTGGGTACACTGGCAGAAGCAGCACAATCTGGAAGACTAACATGAGTCAAAAGGGCCACTAGAATCGACGCCTCAGGTAATCAGGGAGAATCAGTTTTTTTTTTCAGGCTGAGTAGAAGAGGAAGAATGAAGGTGTCTGTCAATGAACTCTTGGGGAGTGGGGGTCCTTCAGGGCACTGGCACTTGGGAGTTGAGGCTCAGAAGACTGCCTGAAGAGAGTGCCAGGCTGCATGTGCTCTTGGTAGGGGCTGAAGCTTTTCTTTCTGCTGTGCGGAGTAATTTCAAAAGCCTTTCCCAAGGAGAGAATACACATTTTATATCTGAGGCCTTAAGTGATGCCCATATCACTGTTGAAAACAAAGACAGGCCTGTACAAAGCAGCCATGGACCCAGAAGGAAAACTGCAAGGCTCTGCAGCCTCCTGCTCCCTTATTTAAGGCTGCACTCAGTGAGGGATGGCAGGGTGCAGCTAGCCGCGTGGGGGCCGAGGACACCTGCGCTGCCTCTGGGGTGAGAACTCTGATGTGGGTAGGGTCAGCCAGTTGCTGTTCCACCAGGCATGGCCACCTCTGCACTCGGTCCTTGGTACTTACGAAATGTGCTGCTGCTGCACTGGGACCCTATGTGGGTACAGAGCTGGACGGCTGCTGCATGGATGGCAGTTTTATCCTCTGGACAGTGATTGGTGACCCTCCTTATCCCTGCTGTTGTGCTTTGCAGGCTCCTGGCCTGTTACTACCTCTGATGCCCTAATCCTGAATCTCTCTGCCCTCCTCTGCTCCTGGCAGCATTCTTGGTGGCCTCACTCTCCTCTATTGTGTAGCCACCAAAGATGGTACCATCATTTTCCTGTTTGTACCACAGGGTGCTGCTCCCTGGGCCAACTTCTGGGAACTTGTCTCCCATGAAGGCCCAGGCCAGGGCCTGCCCCTCCGAGGCGCCTGTGTTGTGGTCCTTCCGTCTGCTGTGCTGACTGCATTCAGGAGGTTGTCCACTGCTCGAAGTGGGTCATCATGCAGCCCTTGCTGTTCCCACAGTTTAACAGAAGGAAACTGAAACCCAGATGAGTAAACCTGGCCAAGGCCACTCAGCTGGAAAAGAGCAGAGCTGAACTCAAACTCAAGACTGTCTGGCTCTGGTGCCTGAGTTGGGAAGGAGCTGTCGACCTCCCCTTCTGCCTCACTTTCAGCTTCCTCCTCCAGAGAAACCACTCCATTTCCTCATGTTCCACCTTGTGCCCAGCACACACTGTCACTCCACTCCACAGCAGGATTTTCTTTTTTTTGAGACGGAGTTTCGCTCTTGTTGCCTGGGCTGGAGTGCAGTGGCATGATCTCGGCTCACCGCAACCTTGACCTCCTGGGTTCAAGCAATTCTGCCTCAGTCTCCCGAGTAGTTGGCGTTACAGGTATGTGCCACCACGCCTGGCTAATTTTATATTTTTAGTAGAGACAGGTTCTCCATGTTGGTCAGGCTAGTCTCGAACTCCCAACCTCAGGTAATCCACCCGCCTCAGCCTCCCAGAGTGCTGGGATTATAGGCATGAGCCACTGTGTCCCAGGTTTTTTTTTCTTTTTAAGATGGAATTGTCACCCAGGCTGGAAGTGCAGTGGCATGATCTTGGCTTACTGCAACCTCTGCCTCCTGTGTTCATTTCTGCCTCAGCTTCCTGAGAAGCTGGGATTACAGGTGCACGCCTCTATGCCTGGCCAATTTTTGTATTTTCAGTAAAGACAGGGTTTCACCACGTTGGCTAGGCTGGCCTCAAACTTCTGACCTCAGGTGATCTACCTGCCTTGGTCTCTTAAAGTGCTGGGATTACAGGCTGAGCCACTGCACCCGGTTCGGCAGGGTTCTTGATGTGCCACCATTGAATTCCATACCACTGAGTCTGGTGTTAATTTCACAGCCTCATCTCAGTTCTCACAGCAGAGCCCTCCTGCCTGTCCTGCCTTCTGTGCCGGCTCATGCTCTGCCGAGTTAGCTGTGGTTGTCCTCAGCCTCAGTCGTGGGTCTCCCCAAGCAGTCATCATCATCATCATCTTGACTGATTTCCAGGGAACACCTCAGCCAGGCCTTGCCTCTGAGCTCCAGCTCCCAGACACTGCCTTGTCTGTACATTTGTTGGTCTCTAGAAATGTCCACATCCTTGTCCCAGTTTACTGCGGTCTCACTACCTTCAGGTTGCAGGTTGCCCATTAACTTAGCGTCCTGACCATTGCCACTTGCCTGTCTTCTCTCAGCAGCTGTCCCTTCTAGTCTGCCCTCCACTAGGGGCTGTAAAGGGGGCTGTGACCATGGTCCACGTGAGAAAGGAAGGCCTGAACTAAGGAGTGGACGGCCAGAATGGAGAGGAGATGCTTGGAGAGCTGGCTTGGGAAGTGGTGACTGGATACAGGGGAGGGAGGGGAGATACCAAGAGGGCACCTGGGCTCATTTGTAGACTGCCTGATTTTGAGACTCCATAGGGGTTGGAGATACAGAGCTGAGAATGATGTGTATGGAGGTGGGGGAAGTGAGGGGATTTAATGAGTTCTAAGGTGGGGTGAGAAAGACAATAGAGAGGTGAACAGTGACAGAAGAAACTGCAAAGAAAACAACTGCTCAGGGAGGGGCTGGCCAGTGGCCTATGGCTTAGGAGACTGAGGGAAGAGAAGCTGTCCAAGCACCTGAATTGAGGTTGCCCACATTTGGCTGCAAGATCCTGGCTGGCCTTGACAAGCTGGGAAGCCACAAGGCAGAAGCTGACTTGCAGAGGTCCTGGTGAGAGCAGCAGCAGCCAGTCACAGGAAGGCTTCGGATGAAGAGTTGTTTTCTTCCTCCTGACACTAATTCTGCTTGCCAGGCTCAGTGGCGCATTCCTGTAATCTCAGCACTTTCAGAGGCCAAGGCAGGTGGATCACTTGAGGTCAGGAGTTCAAGACCAACCTACCCAACATGGTGAAACCCTGTCTACTAAAAATACAAAAATTAGCCGGGCATAGTGGTGGGTGCCTGTAATCCCAGGTACTCAGGAGGCTGAGGCAGAATTGCTCAAACCTGGGAGATGGAGGTTGTTGCAGGGAGCTGAGATTGTGACATTGCACTCCAGCCTGCGTGACAGCAAGACTGGCACAAACAAAAGTTCTGCTACTTCAGGTCACCCCAGTTGGAAGACTACTTATGTGTATCCAGCTTTTTGCAGAGTTCAGGGAGGCTAGGGCACCTTACCTTCCACTGTACGCTGCATGGAGGGTTCTGTTCTTTCTGGCTGTGGTGGCCGGCCTGGCACTCTTCACCACTGACCCCACCTTCCTTGCACACCATGCCATAAGCGGGGACAGGAGCTTCCATCAGTCACCCAGTACTAGTTAATAGCTCTGATAGAATCACACCTTGAGTTTCCAAGTCTTGCTGAAGGTGCTTAAGTGGCACATGGATGACTACAGTTTCCTCCATTCAAAGGCACATGTGCAATACTAAGTATTTTTCAAAATTTGCTTTTATTTACATGTTTGAGTCAATTACATGCGTGTTTTATTTTTTAAACAAGTGATTAGCAAAACATTAAAATTTTAAAATAGCAATTAAATATACAAAAATATAGCTTAGAAAAAACTGCAAATGTTTAAAAATATTCTGCTGCAGAATTTTTAGTGTACAAACACGTCTATGAAACCTGAGGCTCAGCATTTCATAAACTTTTTTTTGAGGGAGTTAACACTACCTAGGGAGGAAACCCGAGGGCCAAGCTACAAGAATACAGTGCCCTCTTTCCTGGCAATGATGTGTCAAAAGACCCAGAGGCAACAGTTATCAGCAACACTAGGAAGACCAGCTGTCACCAGAAGGAACTTCCTGACATTGGCTACACCTGCTTGCTCCTTCCCTGCCGCACTGGTGGGGGCCTGGGAGGGAAGGGCAGATGGAGAGTAATGGTGTGCAGTGGCCTAAGATGCTGACCCACCAGGCTTGGACTGGCACAGGGAACTGAGAAGAGCTCCCTTGAGCACAAGTCGACTGACACTGGTGGGGCCAAAGTTTTAGGTACCCGTCCCTGGGGCAGGGAGGTGTTCTACCTGACCCTATCATCACAGAAGTGAGGACCGGATGGTAAGCCAAAGGTGCTGACACTTGGTCAAAAAGTAGAGTACATCTTTGCATCTTGTAACAGTTTGGGCTCTATAGCTGAATTGGCAAAGTAAGGTTTGCTGAACAAGCGCTGCTTTTTCTTAAGATATCCCCACTCAAATGGAAGCACATTCCACAGCACATGGGAATCCCTTATTAATCTTACTTACTAAAGAACCATGACCCGACATTTTCCAGTTATCAACTGGATATTTAGGCATGAATTTGGACACATCCATCTTAAGAACTCTGTAACTACAGGAAAAGACACACCCAGGGCCAGAGATTCTACAAGTACCAGAAGGGTGGAGTTGATACACATTTTTTTCTTCAAGTTGTGGGTTACGGGACCAGTTCCAATTTTAATCCAGGGGAGGATCTGGGCTGCTGCTCTAGGGGGCAGGTACACCAGGCGGTTGGTGTGGACCAAGAGGCACTGGGCAGCTGCTGGGAAGCAAGGCACAAGTCTGTGCTGCTACCCCTAGGGCTGCCTGGAGGAAGCAGCTCTTTCATCACCGGGGACAAAAATGAACTTAAACTAAAAAAAAGATTGATGGGGTAATTTTTATTGTCAAATGGAAAACCAGAGGTAAGGGGAAAGTTCTGTAGGAAGCATTTTCTTTTTGAGATGGAGTCTTGCTTTGTTGCCCAGGCTGGAGAGCAGTGGCATCATCTTGGCTCACTACAACCTTCACCTCCCGGGTTCAAGCAATTCTCCTGTCTCAGCCTCCCAAGTGGCTGGGATCATGGGCATGTCACCATGCCTGGCTAATGTTTGTATTTTTAGTAGAGACAGGGTTTCACCATACTGGTCAGGCTGGTCTCAAACTCCTGACGTTAGGTGATCCACTCACCTCGGCCTCCCAAAGTGCTGGGATAACGGGCATGAGCCACCATACCTAGCCAGAAGCATTTTCTTTTTAAAATGTGTGCAAACAGTAGGAAGGCCAGCCTGGGCAACATAGTGAGACCTGTCTCTATAAAAATTATGAAAATTAGCCAGGTGTGCTGGTGTGCACTTGTAGACCCAGCTACAGACTGAGGCAGGAGGCTCACTTGAACCCAGGAAGTTGAGGCTGCAGTGAGCTACAATGGTGCCACTGCATTCCAGCCTGGGTGACAACAAGACCCTGTCTCAACAACAATAAAAAGTTGGGAGAGAAAGGGAGCAGCTCCATGAACTGACATTCAGGCATATGCACAGTTATATATAAGACTCACTGTGCGCTTGCTCGGTAGCTAAGATGTCTGCCCCACAAAATAGAAGCCTTCAGTTGCTGCTGCTCAAACTGTATTAAAAACACAAGCGCTTGCCTAAGAGACTATGACAGTTATAGCCAGACATCACCATTGGTCCTCACCTGGAACTGGCCAAGGTCAGGGAGGGCCCAGCAGCTGTCCAGGAAGCGGCAGAGGCTGCTCAGAGCTGGGAGACGCCTGTGACACTGCTACTGGCTACAGAGCCTGATCTTAAGGGTCCTGTCACAGAAAGTCAGTCAAAAACCTGGTTGTGCTCTTGGATTAGCTGGGCATTTGGGGTAAGGGAGGAACTGCCTTTGTATAGAAAACTAAAATTTCAGGCTGGGTGCGGTGGCTCACGCCTGTAATCCTAACACTTTGGGAGGCCAAGTCGGGTGGATCACCAGAGATTCAAGAGTTCGAGACCAGCCTGGCCATCATGTCAAACCCGTCCCTACTAAAAATACAAATAGCCAGGCAGACGTGCCTATAATCCCAGCTACTTGGGAGGCTGAGGCAGGAGAATCACTTAGCCTTGGAGGTGGAGGCTGCAGTGAGCCGTGAGACTCCAGCTCAAAACAAAGAAAAAACTAAAATCTCAGTGCACCGCAATCAAATGAAAATATGTCTTATTCAACAGAAATGTAATTGCAAAAACATCCCCCAATTCTGGGTTCATGTTTGTTTTATATTCTGATTTCTAGGATGGCTCTTCCCACATTAGTAGGAGTGTTCCTTGAATACACGTGTATCACGAGTAGAAAAGGAGAAAAATTATACACACACATACATATACACATACACGTGTGTGTACATACAAATGATCCCTGGAAGGATAACCAAGGAACAAACTAAGAATAGTTACTCACGGAGTGAGGAGCTGAGCTTGCTGGGCATCAGGAACTCAAGGAAGGCTTTTAACTACTTTGTGATTTGTGATATATAAAAATGAAAATTAGCCAGTTGTGTTGGTGTGTAGCTGGAGACCCACTGAGGCGGGAGGCTCACTTGAGCCCAGGAAGTTGAGGCTGCAGTGAGCTACAATGGTGCCGCTGCACTCCAGCCCGGTTGACAACCAGACCGTGTCTCAACATCAGTAAATAAGAGGGAAAGGGAGCAGCTCCATGTGAATGGACCACCTATTCAAAACATTAAGAAAGGAATACGCAGCACTGAACAAGTCAGAGTTCATCGTGGGCAAAGGCAGATTGAGATGACCAAGGAAGAAAGGGGCCAGGTGAACCTGGGACCCAGGGAAACCCCCTACAGCTCAGGAGGCTCTTGGGCTGAGGTTCTATTCCTATCATGATGGCAGAGGAGCCCATGTAACCCATATGATGTTATGTGGTAACAGCAGCCTCCGTGACACCAGGCCTGCTGCTCACCAGGCTCTGGGTACCAGCAAATCCTCACAAGAGGTGGCAGGGATGTTATTACAATCCCTGGGTGGTAGATAAGGAAAGAGACTAAGAGGCCAACCTGCAGAAAGGCCTAAGGCTAGTGAGTGGCAAGGGGCGATTCCATCACTCTCAGCACTCTGCCTTGAGCTCTAGGGATACCTTCCTGGATGTATTTCCTAACTCCCAAGAAGCCTCTCAGAAAAATAATTCCTAGTTGTTCAAAGTAGCTTAAAGTGGTATCAGGCCATGGAGATGACACGATTTTGAAGTGGGGTTGTGAAAAAGGACAAGGCCTAAGGCCATTCCTCTGATGGATCCAAGGAGCTTGGCACTGGAGAAAAGGATCTTCAAGAACAGAGTATCTGGCAATGGTGGGAAGTCCCCGGTAATCCTCAGCTCACACCTTCCCAGGGGCCACCTGCCCCTATTTGGCCATTTCTGTCCTGCTTTCCCTGGATAGGCGAGCACAGACTCTGAGGACCTAATCTGCCAGGGACAGGCCTAACCAAATCACTCTTGGCAAAGAAAGGCAGCAGATGTCAACTTCTAGTGTCTGATGCCAACCCAACCAGGAATCAAGTCAGGCTGGTTTTGTTCCCCGTTTCTGAAGCCGGCTGAGTTGAGCTGTCCTGCTAGCAACTACTAGATAATGATTCAGCCACCAGTGGAGTCCAGTTGGGGCTGAGTTATGCTCCACTAACCCACAGCAGATTAGCAACATTCTATCTTTGAGCTGCTTAACACACAAAGTATACCAGCCCGTGGTCCAAGAGCAGATCAGAATCCCCACACATCTACACAGTAACAAGTCCCAGCAATTCCTGGAGAAAGATGCGGAAAGGGGTTCGAGTCTCAGCCAAGAGAGCATAAAGGGCTCCCTAACTCATTCTTTAAAAAATGCATTGTCTCTCAAACAGAAACCCTGTGATTTTAATCAGAATTAAAGGAGTATGTAAATTAAAAGGCCTTCTATTTGCATGTACAGCAATGCAGATGCACAGGAACATCCTGGTGCAGGACCCAGATGCAGAGAGCAAATATTTGGGTTGTGTTGCTAGGAGTTGCAGGAACTACTGCTAGTGACACTAGGCTTGCTGCAGAAGGACGTCACACCAAGAAAAGGGGATGACTATGAGCAGAAAAAACTCTGTTTCAGCTTCCAGCCCAATTCTAGCAGAAGGAATGCATTTTAAAATCACTCCACATTCACATGTGCCGAGAAGGTGGTTAGTGGTCCCTCATCTGGGCAAAGCAGACCCAAGCTGGTGCCGAGTGCAGAGTGCAGAGTATTCTTGTGCTTTCCTCTCACGGCTGGAACTATCTGGGCTGTGTGCCCTGGTCCAGTGCTATGTATCAACTCCTCAACAGGCCTGTGGCTCTGACACAGGGAGATGAATTAATTTGCCTTTGTTCAAATACACGGACTTGGTGAGGCTGTCTTTTGTTAGTACTGATTCACAGGGACAGAAAAAGGCTGCAACTTAAAGACTAGAATCCTACAAATGCTGTGAGCAGCAATAATTTGCAGTATTGATCATAGGAAATTCCTCCTTTGAGGGGAAAAACATTTTCTTTCCTATTAGAGCCCCATAACAGAGAGGTGACATCTGTCCCACGGCCATTCCATGGAAAATGGTGGCTGCTGGCCATTAGTGACGCTAGTCCAGAAGCAAGCCTCCTTCTGACACTGGTCACCAAAAACAGCTCACTATAAACTGCGTGTTTTGCAGCATTAACTCTATCGTGCTATAAACAGAGAATGCAAAAAGACGGTGAAAGCAGGAGTGCACAGATAGTTCTTTTCATGGGTGCCTGACAGGCTAAGGCTTTCATATAAAAATATTCCTCACTTTCCTTGTCCTGTTTAGCAGTCCAGTTTGGCATACCACGAATAGGTCAGACATAGGAAATGGCCTATTTTGACCAACTGGATTTGTAATTTTCCAAACTGGATTCTTTCCAGCACTTTTCTAGACTAATGGAAAATTTCCACCCATCTGACCCCAGCCACCTGAGCCAAGGACAGGTTCCCTCTCATAAGAGGATAGAAGTTGGATTCCAGAAAAAAAAATCCTGGAGTCATGCCACGAGCAGAGTAGCAAAGCTCCCTCCATCCGTTCTCCATGTCACGCAGACTGTGTTCCTAATGAAAAACCTCCCCAACTCACATCTGTGGGATGGAGTGGAACAAAGCAGTTGACGAGGAACTGAGGCAGGTGTTCCTAAGATGGAAGGAGGCCGAGAGCAGGGCTGTGGAAAAGAATTTTCCATCTGACCTACTGCTGCTTTCCATAGCTAATTTATACAATATTCACAAATCCTAATGGACTCTGAGTCATTTCTAGGAAAGTTGGACAGAAAGAGCCAAGAGCAGCATGCGTCTCTCTCCTATAAATACACTTTCAGTTAGTTTTGCAAGTCCAAATACTGAGGCACACACCAACGGTGGACAGCCCTGCAGGAGCTTCCTGAAACTATTTACAATTCCAAGTGGATCACTGGCTTCAGAATTACACAGGGATCTTATTTGGGATAAAGTGTTAAAAAGTGAATGACAGGCATTTGTTTTTTCTGAAGTAGAAAGAGAGACAGGGCAAGAGAGGGAAGAGATGGAAGGAGGAGGGGGAGAGGCCAAGCGGTTGGCATCCCCCTTGTCCAGCTAGGCCAGGAGTATGGGCCATTCTAAAAAAGCCACTGCTCTTTAGAGCCACTCAAGGGGTTCACAGTGGCTCCCTCCTGAGGCATTGGGCCCACAGCAGCTACAATGAAACCACACTGCAGACGTGGGGTGTGGGCAGCCCTCTGGATCACTCAAAGACAGTGTGGGCTCAGGGTCCACGCCCTGCTGGGGCTCTTGATGAGCCTCACTGGTGCATAGAAGGGGGAATGCTAAGAGGAAATGGCTTCTGCCCAGGCCTTTCCAAGTGCATCTAATGTTTTCAGCTCAGATGATCTGACAGCAGGTGTTGTAATCTTGAGGGGGAAATGGGTGGCGAGGGACACTGTTACTCAAAGCCCTTGGGTTCCAAGATGGCCTCATCAAAGGAATAGAAATGAGCCTTGTGGGCACTGCCTCACCACCAACCACTGGTGGCTGGTTATGCTGGTTTTACTTAGCTCAAGGGCTGCTAGGAGGGTTTGCTGCTACAAAGGCCTGCACAACCTACATAGAAACCCATCCATCTGAAGGTGGGGGTGTGGCTTTAACGACCTGCTCTTAGTTCCTGTCTTTACCCTCCTGCTTGACACGGAGATGAGGCTCCAGGAGAGAGTGTAATGTAGTAAGTGACTCCCATGAAGTTTCTTGAGGCAAACCTGTAGGCTCATCCACTCCTCTTCTCTCGGCAGGGGGTAGTGTCAAAGTGCTTTGGTTGTCATAAGACCCAGACACCTAGGTTCCCAGCTTGGCTGGCCCAAGAGTTCTTCATGAGGCAAAAGAAGTGGCAGCTGGTGTCCTAGGTAGAGAGCAGCCAATACAGACACCACTTGTGTTCTTCCTGGCTCCACATGGATGTTGTGTCCAGCAACAGTCTGATCCTTGTGGTAAGCTATACAATGTTCTCTGCCCCGGGGAGTGGCCCCTGAGGGGGTCCACGGTCCTGCTTACTGTGCAACTGGGCCAGCTGTAGAACTGGCATGTTGCACAGGGGACACACTTTACGAACCTCCAGCCACTTAATAAGGCACCTGCAGAAGGAGACACCACAAGGGGAAGACATCAGTCCTATGCGCATGGCACGGCTGTTGTGCTGAACAGTGAACATATCTGTCACCCGGACAAGGTCTGCTGTATGGTCCAAGGAGCTCCCCTACTAGGTGGTGAACGATATCACCCCTTGGAGAGAAGGAAGAGACAGACGGAAGGAAGGGGAGAGGTCAAGGGGTCAGCAATCCCCTCCTCCTTCTCCAGAGGCTCCCATCTTCTGTGTGTAAAGCCACAGATCACATGTGATTCCCTCAGTTGCCTTTGACTTCTTAAAAAACAAAGTACACTGAGGAGGGAAGTGGGAAGTAGGAAAAATCAAATTTTCTAATAGAAATACAAAACACAAAATTATAAGAGAAGAAGAAATACTAATATGTCTGCAGGAAGTGGGAGGAGAGGGCCCCACATTACTATTTATATCCAGACTTTATGTTGATTTTAAATAAACATAAATAAAAATGTATTTAAATACATTTTTAGAAGATGGAGGCTCTCATTGGAAAATTCCAGCTAAAGAGCTGTTTATTGCCTGGGCTGCAAGTGCTATGGGCTCACTTGGCTCTCTGCCCACAGTCTTGATGTGGTGGTCATGTTCTACCACTCTGCTCTCTCTTAATGTCACGTATGCACACACACACATATCCTACCTGTAGGGTGCTGTCAACTTTCTGCATTTCAGACCAGTCATGAAGCCATCAAGCCTGTCTGGCATTGCCCTAAAACTTAAAAGAAGTTGGTCCATGTCCCTCAAACTTGGGTCTCATTAAATAATTCCATACCAATACTCACTTTCTGTGGAAGGCATGCTTACATGGGCAAATCCCCAACTCATCTCGAGGCTTGAAGTCTTCTAGACACACTGCACAGAGCTGAAAGACAAAGGTACAAATGAAGCCAAGTGTCTCCTAAGTACCCTCCCAGGTACAAAATAGAGTGCAGGCTCCTGAGACTCAACCATTTGAAGGGACTCAAAACTTATTAGGCAAAAGAAACAGGCCCAGCCAGGTACGGTGGCTTATACCTGTAATCCCTGAACTTTGGGAGGCTGAGGCAGGAGGATAGCTTGAGCCCAGGAGTTCAAGACCAGCCTAGGCAACAGAGTGGGACTCTGTCTCTACAAAATTTTTAAATTAGCTGGGCGTGGTAGTATGAGCCTATAGTGAGGCTGAGGATCCATCTTTCTTCATGGATTGCTTGAGCCCAAGAGGTCAATACTGCAATGAGCTGTGATCATGCCACTGCACTCCAGCCTGGGTGACAGAGTGAGACTCTATCTTAAAAAAAGAAAATGAGGCCGGGCGCGGTGGTGCACGCCTGTAATCCTAGCACTTTGGGAGGCCGAGGTGGGTGGATCACCTGAGGTCAGGAGTTCGAGACCAGCCTGGCCATCATGGTGAAACCCCATCTTAAAAAAAAGAAAAAAAAGAAAAAAAAGAAAATGAATGAATGAATAAATGAATGAAAAGAAAAAGGTCCAAATGGATGAGAGTCTCCTGCTCTTCCTGTCCCACATCTTCAAGGAGATAGGCAGATGGGAGAAGATAGAAAGCAAGAGGCAGCTGCCTTTACTTCAGTGCCTCAGAAGCATGGGACTGAGGGTGGGTTACTCTCATACCTGTCAGCTTAACCTGCTGTCGCTTTCTTGGTGTGCTGAAGGGCTGGGCCTCCCTGGGTTCTCTACCTGCTCAGCAGCACAGACCTGACTCCCAAGCACTCACTGAAGGGGACTGCCCAAGCCCTGGCAATCTTTTCTCCTGTTTTTATGGTACAGCTTGCAGTAACATGCTATTTATAGTTCCTGGGGTCACCCACTTTGGCCCTGTCCTTCTGTCAGTGTCTGTCTTTGTCATATAAAAAGTTACTGAAGACGGCTAGGTGCAGTGGCTCATGCCTGTAATCCCAGAATTTTGGGAGGCCAAGGCGGGCAGATCACGAGGTCAGGAATTCGAGACCAGCCTGGCCAACATGGTGAAACCCCATCTCTACTAAAAACACAAAAATTAGCTGGGTGTGGCGGCATGCACCTGTAATCCCAGCTACTCAGGAGGCTGAGGCAGGAGAATCACTTGAACCCAGGAGGTGGAGGTTGCAGTGAGCTGAGACTGTGCCACTGCACTACAGCCTGGGCGACAGAGCAAGACTCCATCTCAAAAAAAGAAAAAAGAAGTTACAGAAGACTCACTAAGTTAACTCAGGAAGATGTGCAAATGGGGCTAGGACTGCTCTCAGGCGATGACTAGTCTCCATGGCTTGGAGAGAGGCCTTCTCCTTCATACCCAGGGGCTTGGTTCCAATATTGCTTCCTGGGCATTTACCAGTGCCCGTGGACACCATGTGTTGCCACACTGACCCATTTTACAGACAGCTCAGGAAAAGAATGTTACTTGAGGCCATTTAGTTGGAGAGTGGCCAGGTCTGTTGCACTGATGTGCTGTTGCACCATTTCTCTCTCCTGCCCAGTGGTTGAACTCCTTCCTCCCTACTTGCTTCCCTATCCATTCCCAAAGATCCTGGTTCAGGCCATCACCATTTCCAGCCCGGACTGTTGATGGCTCTGCTGTCATTAGTTTCTTAACCTGTAACATGTAACCCAGTCTTCTTCAGTTATGTAACATGATCTAGGCAGGACATGTGGCTCTTGGTGCCCAGTGGCCAGTGCCATGTTGGTTTTTAAACATCCTTGCTGAGATAGCTTTCAGGGCCTTGTGTGTACGACAGACAGGCAGGATCTTTGAAGGAGGGGGAGAATGGATAACTCCTCACTAAGATGGCAGGGGAGCAGGGAGGAGAGCAGGATAGGTGGCTAGCCTTGACTCAGACACACTAGCTATGTGGCCTCTGCCCTCAGGACTCCTCACAGAGCACTGTTCCTTCATCTGTACAATAAGGACATGACCTGCCCCACCCCACAGAGGGCTGTCATCAGCTCAGCTTGGGGGGCAGGGCTGAACACGCAGTACAGCAGTCTACCAATCTGTTGTTTTTATTGACGTCTAAATTTTATAATGGAAGCACTGTTCTTAAGCCCATTTTTGTTTTCTGAAGGGAGGCTGAGAACAAGTTGTCGGTAAAGGTACGAATCCGGCAGTTTCAGCCTAGTAGTATCTTTCTGGGCCTCAGCTTCTCACCTGTCAAGGGGGAATGATGCTCCCACTCCTAGACTGTGTGATTGGCCATCTGGCCTTCAACAGCCAGTTTTCCTCCCAGTCCCGCCTTCCAAAACAGGGTCAGGACTGTCCTCTGGAGATTTAGCACTGATCCTACTGAAGCACAGGTTGGATGAGTTGCTTATTTTTATTCACTTATTTTTTCAGGACCCAAAATTATATTAGTAGCTTTTCCAAAATGGAGTTGCTATTAATAGTATAATGCATTATTATGTTCTGAATAAACAAATCCTAAAACTATAGCCTCCTGCGAAAACACAAGATAAACTCCGACATGTTAAATGCTAACGGTGACCAAAGTCAATGGCAATCAATCACAAAAAGAGAAAAGCATCAGATGACTTCCTAGAAGTTCTGAGAGCCAAACTCATTTTACAACTTTCCTTTACAGATCATATTTTGCAAATAAACTTTCCTTTCCAGATTCAGTGAGATTATTTCTTCAGTGTGACTTCCCATCACCATTCGAATATTGAGATATGATTAATATACTATAATATTCACTTCTTTAAGTAATGGTACAATTCAGCAGTTTTTAAGTATATATTTCTGCAGTCATCTTTACAATCTAATTCCAGAACATCTACATCAAATGCCACCCCCACCCAGAAAAAGCCCATATTCAGAGGCAGTCACTCCCCATTCTCCCCTTTCCCCAATCTCTGGCAACTAACTACTACTCTACTTTCTTTCTTGATGGATTTGTCTAATCTGAACATTTCATATAAATGGAACCATATACTATGTAATCTTTCATGTCTGGCTTCTTTAGCATAATGTCTTCAAGTTTCATCTATATTGTAACATATATCAGTACTTCACTCATTTTCATGGCTGAATAATATTCCATTATATGTATGTACTGCATTTTGTTTACCCATTTATCTGTTGACAGCCACTTGGGTTGTTTCTACCTTTTGGCTATTGTGGACAACGCTGCTATAAACATTGTTGTACAAGTATCTGGTTGAGTCCTTATTTTCAATTCTTTTGGGTATGTAGCAAGGAATAGAACTGCTGGATCATATGATAACTCTGTTTACCTTTTTTGAGGAGCTACCAAACTGATTTCCAAAGTGGCTGTACCATTTTACATTCCTACCAGCAGTACATATGAGTCATAATTTCTCCATATAGTCACCAACACTTATTCTTGTCTTTTTTACTATAGTTATCATAGTGGGTGTAAAGGGGTCATTTCCTTAATGACTAACAATGGTGTGCTTATTGACTACCGCATATCTTCTCTGGAGAAATGCCTATTAAGTCCTTTGTGAATTTATTAGTTGGCTTATTTTTCTTTTTATGATTATGATTATTATTTTTGAGACAGAGTCTTGCTCTGTCGCCCAGGCTGGAGTGCAATGGTGCCATCTGTGCTAACTGCAACCTCTGCCTCCCGGGTTCAAGTGATTCTCCTGCCTCAGCCTCCTGAGTAGCTGGGATTACAGGCACCCACCACCATGCCTGGCTAGAGACGGAGTTTCACTGTGTTGGCCAGGCTGGTCTTGAATTCCTGACCTTGTGGTCCGCCCACCTCAGCCTCCCAAAGTGCTGGGATTACAGGCATAAGCCACTGCACTTGGCCTTTCTTTTTATTATTAAGTGGTATGGTAAGGGTTCTTTATATATTTTAGACTGAAATCCCTTATCAGATAGCCAACTAATTTTGACAAAGGTGTAAAGAGCATTTCAATGGCAGAATAGCCTTTTCAACAAATGATGTTAGAACAACTGCACATTCATAGGCATCAAAAACACATGCAACCTAAGCAGAAGCACAGCCTAAGCACAACCAAAGCACATGACATCTAATGCAAAGAAACCAAAGGAAAAAATGGATAAACTGGACTTCATCAAACTAAAAAACTTTTGTTCTGCAAAAGATCCTGTTAGGATGAAAAGACTGGGAGAAAATATTTGCAGACCTTTTTATTTTACAGGGTTCTTATTATTGAGTTCTAAGAGTTCTTTGTACATTTTGAATAGACCCTTATCAGATATAAGACTTGTGAACAGTTTCTCCTTGTGGGTTGCCTTCACTCTCAGGATAATATCCTTTGAAGTATAAAAGTTTTTATTTTTGAGACAGTCTTGCTCTGTCACCCAGGCTGGAGTACAGTGGCGCCATCACAGCTCACTGCAGCCTCAATCTCCCCATCTCAAGCAATCCTCCAGCTCCTCCAGCCTCAATCTCCCAAGTAGCTGGGACTACAGGCACATACCACCACACCCAGCTAATTTGTTTTTTAAGTAGAGACAAGGTCTCGCTACGTTGCCCAGGCTGGTCTCAAACTCCTGAGCTCAATCCTCTCGTCTTGGCCTCCCAGTGTGTTGGGATTACAGGAATGAGCCACCATGGCTAGCCTGATGAAGTTTAACTATTTTTTCTTTGCTTGCTTGTGCTTTAGGTGTCATATCTAATAATCCATTGCTTAATCCAAGGGTATGAAGATTTATACATCTATGTTTATTTCTCTTTTCTTTTGTTTTTTTTTTTTTTTTTTTTTTTTTAGAGACAGAGTCTTGCTATGTTGCCCAGGCTGGTCTCAAATTTCTGGACTCAAGCCAGCCTCTCATCTCAGCCTCCCAAGGAGCTGGGATCACAGGCATGTGCCATGGCACTGGGCTTACCCGTTTGTGTCTAAAAGTTTTATAATATTAGCTGATACACTTAGATCTTTAACGGTTGAGTAATCTCTGCATACAGTATGAGGTAGATGTCTTAAGATTATTCTTTTGCATGTAGATACCCAGTTGTCCCAGCACGACTGACTGAAAAGACGATTCTTTTCCCACTGAATTGTCTTGGCACCCTTGTTGAAAATCAATTGACCATAGATGTTTGAATTTATTTTTGGACTTGCAATTCTATTCCACTGATCTATATAGTTATCAATATACCTGTGTCATACTGTATTAAATACTTTGTATAGTAAGTTTTGAAATTGGGAGGTGTGATTTCTCTAACTCTGTTCTTCTTTTTCAAGATTCTTTTGGCTATTCTGGATCCTTTACATTTCCTTGTGAATTTTAGAATTCGTCTACTTGTCAATTTGTGTATAAAAAGGGCAGATGGGATTTTTAAAAAGGTGATTTGGTAAATACTTTGTATACTACTGCTAACTTTACAATATTAAGTTTCTAACCAATGAACATGGGATGTCATTCCATTTATTTAGGTTTTATTATCTTTTCAATGATGTTTTATAGTTTTCAGCATATAAATCTGGGCTTGTTTTGTTAAATTTATTCCTAGGTATCTTATTTTTGATGCTATTACAAATGAAATTTTCCTAATTTAATTGCTGGTGTGTAGATTTAACTAGTTTTTGTATACTGATCTTACTTATTTTTGAGACGGAGTTTCACTGTTGTTGCCCAGGCTGGAGTCCAATAGAATGATCTCGGC
Source organism: Cheracebus regulus (assembly GCA_963574635.1). Lineage (NCBI taxonomy): Eukaryota > Metazoa > Chordata > Mammalia > Primates > Pitheciidae > Cheracebus > Cheracebus regulus. Next base: position 101,410 of record CAUYQU010104641.1, read on the forward strand.
TTACTGCAACCTTCGTCTCCCAGTTTCAAGTGATTCTCCTGCCCCAGTCTCCTGAGTAGCTGGGATTACATGACCACACCCAGCTAATTTTGTGTTTTTAGTAGAGAAGGGGTTTTTCCATGTTGGTCAGGCTAGTCTTGAACTCCCAACCTCAGGTGATCCGCCCACCTCGGCCTCCAAAAGTGCTGGGATTACAGATGTGAGTCACTGTGCCTGGCCTGTATACGGATCTTATAGCTAGGAAACTTGATGAATTCATTATTAGCTCTCATAGTTTGTTTTTGTTTTTGTTTTTTTTTTAGATGGAGTCTTGCTCAGTCACCCAGGCTGGAGTGCAATGGCACAATTTCGGCTCACTGTAACTGCTGCCTCCTGGGTTCAAGCGATTCTCCCATCTCAGCATCCTAAGTAGCTGGGATTACAGGCACCTGCCATCATGCCTGGCTAATTTTTGTATTTTAGTAGAAACAGGGTTTCACCATGTTGGCCAGGCTAGTCTTGAAACTCCTTACCTCAGGTGATCTGCCCGCCTCGGCCTCCCAAAGTGCTGGAATCATAAGTGTGAGCCACAGTGCCCAGCCCGGCTCTCAGCTTTTCTTAGGGTGTTCTATAATATTTATAAAGTCATGTCATCTGCAAACAGACGGTTTTACTTCTTTCCCATCTGAATGTCCTTTATTATTTTTTCTTAACTGCCCTGGCTAGACCCTCGAGTAACATGTTGATAAAACTGGTAAGAGCACAAATTGTCTTCCTCATCTTAGAAGGAGAACTTTCAGTCTTCTACCATTAAGTATAATATTAGTGGTGGGCTTTTTATAGATGCCTTTATCAGGCTAAGAAAGTTCCCTCTATCTTTAGGTTTATTGAATGCTTTTATCATGAAAGAAGACTGGGTTTTGTCAAGGGCTTATTCTGTATTCACTGAGGTGACCATGTCTTTTGTCCCCTCATTTATTCTAATAAGGTGTATTACATTGACTGATCTACTTATGTTGAAACAACCTTGCATTCTTGGGATAAATTCCACTTGATGATATATAATCTTTTTTATACACTGCAGGGTTTGCTTCGCTAGTATTCTGTTGAGGATCTTTACACTTACGTTCATAAGAGATACTGGTTTGGCATTTTCTTTCTTTATAATATCTTTGTCTGGGTTTGATATCAGGGTAATACTGACGTCTTAAAAATGAGTTGGGAAGTTTTTTTTTTTTTTTTTTTAAATATAGATCTTACTCTGTTGCCAAGGCTGAAGTACAGTGGTGCAATCGTGGCTCATTGCAGCCACGACCTCTTTGGGCTCAGGTGATTCCATCACTTTAGCCTCCTGAATGGCTGGGATGACAGATGTGCACGGCCATGCTTGGCTAATTTTTGTTTTTTTTGTAGAGATGGGGTTTCACCATGTTGCCCAGGCTGGTCTTGAACTCCTGGGCTCAGGCAATCTGCCCACCTTGGGCCTGCTAAAGTGCTGGGATTACAGGTGTGAGCCACTGTGCCTGGCCTCTTCTTGTCATTTCTTTTGAAGTCAAAGAATGAATCCTATGATAATGTCAGCCCTGTTGGAAGCTAGGCTAAGAACAGAAATTTACTGATTGGTCAGTTTATAGATACTTGAGTTTATCTGTTTTATATACTGAAAGTCAGAAAGGTCCTTAATTAATGGTATCTGCAGAAGGCAGAAGAAAGCTGGGTCAAATCACTCAAAAGTAATTTTTTGCAACTTGGAGAAGCCTCACATCTGTGGGGGCAGTAAAGGCATCATGATGTAATGGCTCTAGGCTCAAACATTCTCTTTCTACACACAGAAGCTGTATGACTTGCCCATTCTATTCAACTTTTTTTTTTTAACTTTCTTTTTTTAATTTAACAGTTTTTATTTTTTGAGACAGGTCTTGCTATGTTTCCAGGCTGGACTTTTGGGTGCAAGTGATCCTCTTGCTTCAGCCTCCTGAATAACTAGGACTACAGGCACAAGCCACTGCACCTGCTAATCAATTTTCTTAAACCTCAATATCTACAAATGCAAAATAGGGAATAATACTAACCTTGTCTAAATTTGTCAAAGTGTTAGATCCCTTGCTCCTAAGATAATTATATGAAGAAGCAGACATCTTGATAATCTTGTCACCTTGTATACATGATTCCACATATATCACACTGTTACACCCATAAATAAAACAAGTCCTATGTAAAAATGACTTTAACTACTGCATGTATGTTGGGAACAGGCACAATTTTCTAGTACTCAGAGTGCATGATCTCTAAAATGCCCAAGTAGGAAGGATTTAATAACTTCCAAGTGGTTAAGATAGTGTATAAATTTACCTCAGATACAGACTAAGGAGTGGAGAGTCATGTGGGAGGAAGACAGTGTCACACAATGAAAATGATCTATAGCTCAGGTGATTCAGCCAAAATGATTCTTTTCTTTTTTCCTTTATTTATTTTTCTTAGAGACAGGCTCTCACACTGTTGCCCAGGCTGGAGTGCAGTGGCACGATCATGGTTCCCTGAAACCTTGACCTCCTGAGCTCAAGCGATCCTCCTGCCTCAGCCTCCTGAGTAGCTGGGACTATAGGCATGCACCATATGCCTGGATAATTTTTAAATTTTTTTTGTAGAGAAGAGTTCTCACTATGTTGCACAGTCTGTTCTTGAACTCCTAGGCTCAAGAGATCCTCCTGTCTGAGCCTCCTAAAGTGCTCAGATTACAGCTGTGAGCCACTGCACCCATCCAGTTTTTAGATAATCATTCTGTGACAGTGGTGGTGGGCATTCATTATTATACCTTTCCTTGAATACTTATAAGGATATCACATCGTCTGCAAAGGCAGCAATTCTGGTTCAGAGATGTCATTTAAGACTGGAATCCTTGAGAGCTAGTATAGTAACTTAAAGATGGTTTTGCTACTCAGGAAAAATTTGGCTTTCTTGTTGCAGACTGAAGAGTACAGCAGGTAGCTCCTTCTATGACCCTTCTGTGCTCATGTGCTTGCCCCATTTCTGACTGTACTTGTCTCACTGACTAATGACTTTCTCTTCTTTGGGACCTGTGCTCTTGGAGGGAAGGGAGGGACTATATTCTGACCACTCAATCCTTGCACACTGTCAGCTCCCTATAAATGCTTTGGCTTTTTAAAAGACGTTTTAACAATTTAAATCTGTGACCAACCTCAGCTGGGCTCCGGATATGTGTATACTGATTCAAAAATAAATTTAGGAACCGGGCATGGTGGTTCATGCCTGTAATCCCAGCATTTTGGGAGGCCAAGGTGGGTAGATCACCTGAGGTCAGGAGTTCAAGACCAACATGGTCAACATGGTGAAACCCTGTCTCCACTAAATACAAAAAATTAGCCAAGTATGGTGGCACATGCCTGTAATTCCAGTTACTTTGGAGGCTGAGGCAGAATCGCTTGAACCTAGGAGGCAGGGGATGCAGTGAGCTGAGATCATGCCACTGCACTCCAGCCTGGGTGACAGAACAAGACCCTTGTCTCAAAAAAAAAAAAAAAATTAAAAATAAATAAATAAATAAATTTAGGAATGTGATTTATAAGAAGACTAATCAGTAATCCTAGAAAGGCCAAGTGAATTTGAATCTCATATATAAGAAAGCGACAAGGCCGGGCGTGGTGGCTCATGCCTATAATCCCAGTACTTTGGGAGGCCAAGGTGGGTGGATCACCTGAGGTCAGGAGTTCAACAGCAGCCTGGCCAATACGGTGAAACCACATCTCTACTAAAACTACAAAAATTAGCTGGGCATGGTGGTGCATGCCTATAATCCTAGCTATTCGGGAGGCTGAGGCAGGAGAATTGCTTGAACCGGGACCTGGGAGGTGGAGGTTGCAGTGAGCTGAGCTCTCACCACTGCACTCCTGGACTATAGAGCGAGACTCCATCTCAAAAAAAAAAAAAGAGAGAGAGAGAGAGAGAAAGAAAGGGACAAAGCAGAACTCACATAGCCAGAGTTACCCACTCACTGCAGCAAAAGGAAGGGGATGAGCCTATGATGAGGTAAGGAGAAAGAAGAACAAGGAAGCAATGTCCTTAATTCCACTCCATACAAGGGGCACTCCAATATGGTTACCTTGGTATAGTCTGTTTCTACAGAAAGCAGGGCAGAGCAGGGCCACAGTGTGTTGCCACATGAATCATCTCCAATAATGAGATGAGATATATGTCAGAATTACACAACAAAGGTCTTTTGTTTAAGGTCTTTATAACAATGCTCAAATGAGCAATCATGAATGCTCTTGAAATAAATGCTAAAACAGATATTATTAGCAAAGAAAGAGGATATGAGGATGAACTGAATGAAAATTTTATCTCATATATATATATATATATACATATATAGTTTGTTTGTTTTTTGAGATGGAGTTTTGCTCTTTTTGCTCAGGCTGGAGTGCAACGGCATGATCTCAGCTCCCCGCAACCTCCACCTCCTGGGTTCAAGCGATTCTCCTGCCTCAGCCTCCAGAGTCACTAGGATTACAGGCATGCGCCAATACGCCTGGCTAATTTAATATTTTTAGTAGAGATGGGGTTTCTTCATGTTGGTCATGCCAATCGCAAACTCCTGACCTCGGGTGATCTGCCTGCCTCAGCTTCCCAAAGTGCTGGGATTACAGGCCTCAGCCACCACACCCAACCTTTGTATATAATTTTGAGACAGACTCTTGCTCTGTCACTCTGGCTAGGGTGCAGTGGCACAATCTTGGCTCATTATACCATCAACTTCCCGTTATACCCTCAAGTGACTCTCCCATCTCCTCAGTGAAAAACTGATTCTAAAACTGGGACTACAGGTGCATGCCACCACACATGGCTAATTTTTGTATTTTTTTGTAGAGATGGGGTTTCGCCATGTTGCCCAGGCTGGTCTTGAACTCCTGGGCTCATGCAATTCTAAAATGCTAAAAACAAAATTCTCAAAGACTTGTGGAATAACAACAAAAAGGGTCTAACATTTGTGTCAATGGAGTTTTGGGATACAGAAAGAGTGAAATGCAGAAAAAAAATTTGAAGAAATAATGGCTGAAAACTTCCCATGCTTGCCAAAAGACAAACCCACATATTCATGAAGCTGGGTAAACTGCAAACAGGATAAATCCAAATAAATCCATGCCCAGACATCATAATCAAATGCTGAAAACTAACGAAAAAGAAAAAAATCTTAAAAGCAGCCAGAGAAAGTGATACCTTACTGATAGGGAATGAATGATTCAAATGACTGGATTTTTCATCAGAAACCATGAAGGGCCAGAAGAAACAGGCATAACATTTTTAAAGCTAAAACAACTGTCAACCTGGAGTTCTATATACAAGAATATCCTTTAGGAATGAAGGTGAAATAAAAACATTCTTAGATGAAGGCAAACTAAGAATTCATAGCCAGAAGACCTGCTTTAAGAAAATTACTAAAGGAAAGTTCATTATGAAGATAAAAGGGAAATGACACAAGAAGGAAACTTAGAACATTGGGAATGCCTAGCAACAGAAATGGTGAAAATTTGGATTAATGTAAGGCTATTCCCCTCTTAAGTTTTTCTTTTGTTTTTTTTTGAGACAAGGTCTCACTCTGTCACCTAAGCTTGAGTGCAGTGGTGCAATCAACGCTCGGCTCATTGCAGCGTCGACTTCTGAGGCTTGGGTGATCTTTCCACCTAAGCCTCCTGTGTAGCTGAGACTACAGGTATATGCCACCATACCTAGCTAATTTTTTGTATTTTTTATAGAGATGGGGTTTTGCCATGTTGCCCAGGCTGGTCTTGATCTTCCGAACTCCAGGCAGATGCCTGCCTCTTGAGTTTTTAAAAATGTGTCTGATAAAGAAAAGACATAATACATTGATGGGATTTTTCAGTGTATATAGATGTAATATGACAGATACTGCACAAAGAAGGGAAAAAAAGGGGGATCTATATTGTGGCAATGTTGCTACAATCCAACTGGAGTGTTAAAAAACTGATTCTAAATATTTATTTTGTAACCCCTAGAGCAACCCAAAAAAAACTATACAAAGACATAAGGTAAAAATCATAATAGATAAAATTAAATACTAAAAAATGTTCTAATAACCCAAAAGAAGGCAATAAAAGGAAAACAGAATGAAAAAGAGAAAAGCAGAAGACAAAAAAAAATGGTAAACTTAATTCTAACCGTGTCAGTAATTGCATTGAATGTAAATGATCTAAACATACCAATTAAAAGACATATTGGTAGAGTGGATAAAGAAACATGACCCAACTATATGCTATCTATTAGAAAACTTACTTCAAATATAATTCAATAGGTAGATTGAAAATAAAAATATGAGGCCAGTCGCAGTGGCTCACACCTGTAATCTCAGCACTTTGGGAGGCTAAGGCTGGCGAATCACCTGAGGTCAGGAGTTCAAGACCCAGCCCAGCCAACATGGTGAAACCCCGTCTCTACTAAAAATAAAAAAATTAGGCAGGCATGGTGGTGGGCACCTATAATCCCAGCTATTCAGGAGGCTGAGGCAGGAGAATTGCTTGAACTTAGGAGGTGGAGGTTGCAGTGAGCCAAGATTGTACCACTGCACTCTAGCCAGGGCAGCAGAGCGAAATTCCATCTCCAAAAAAAAAAGATGGAAAAACACGTACCATGCAAATAATGAAAAGGAAGCTGATAGCTATATTAATATCAGAAAAATATTTCCTTATTTTTTTGAGACAGGGTCTTGTTCTGTCATCTAGGCTGGAGAGTAGTGGCAGGATCTTGGCTCACTGCAGCCTAAACCTCCTGGGCTCAAGCAATCCTCCCACCTCAGCCTCCCAAGTAACTGGGACTATACATACGTGCCACTATGCCCGGTTGATTTTTTTCTTTTTGGAGAGATGAGGTCTCACTATGTTGCCCAGGCTGGCCTTGCACTCCTGGGCTCAAGCAATCCTCCCACCTCAGCCTCCCAAAGAGTTGGGATTACAAGTGTGAACCACTGTGCCCAGTCTAGACAAATATTTCAAAGCAAAGAAATTTACCTGGGATGAAGAGAGACTTGTTTTGTGACAGAGTTTTGCTCTTGCTCCCCAGGCTGGAGGGCAATGATTGCACAATCTCAGCTCACTGCAACCTCCACCTCCAGGGTTCAAGCGATTCTCCTACCTTAGCCTCTCAAGTAGCTGGGATTACAGGTGCCCGTCACCATGCCTGGCTAATTTTTGTATTTTTGGTAGGGATGGGGTTTCACCATGTTGACCAGGCTGGTCTTGTACTCCTGAACACACGTGATCCGCCTGCCTCGGCCTCCCAAAGTGCTGGGATTACAGACGTGAGCCACCCTGCCCGGTGAGAGACCTTGGCAAAAGGGTCAGTTCACCAGGAAGATATTCAATGTGTATACACCTAACAACAGAGCTTCAAATAAATAAATCAATGGAAATACATAATGTGTTCACAGGTCAGAAGACTCACCATGATAAAGGTCAAGTCTTTCTAAACACAGTTATAGATGTAACGCAATATGAATCAAAATCCCAGCAGGATTTTTTTTGCAGATACAGACCAGCTCATGCTACAATTCACACAGAAGGGTAAAGGACCTAGCCTAGCTAAAACAATTTTAGAGAAGAATGAAGTTAGAAGAATCACACTACCTGATTTTAAGACTTAGTATAAAGCTATAACAATCAAGACAGTGTGGTACTGATGAAGAAACGGGCACATACATCAAGAGACTATAATAGAGAATCCAGAAATACTGTTAGAAAAATATGGCTATTTGATTTTTGAAAAAGGTGCAAAAGAATTTCAATGGAGAGAGCAACTCACCATGACCAAAGCTGGGAAGACTATGGTGAAAAAGAATCCAAGACTACATACAAATGGCCAGCTTCAGCGAAACAGGAATTGGTGGGTGTAGTTGCATATGAATTCTGATACATACTGATGCAACATAGTGTATTTATTCAGGACAAAGTTTCTAAACTAATAGGTCAAATCAATAAGGAAGACTTCTGTTCCAGATGAACCTGATGAAAATTTAATATTTTCATTTATGGTCATCAAAAAGACTCCAAATGGAAAAACAGATCACCTTCTACTACTTCATGTTAATTTTGTCTGTGTGTCAAAATTAACTTCTGAGAAAAGTAAAAAGTCAAACAGTAATTAATGCTTTAGTTTAATCCAAAGCTAGGTCTAAATGCTATTAAACAGAAACATATCAAATCTTTGACAAAAAATGTGCACAAAGAGCAAAAGAGCAATAGATGACTTAAAAGTATTTAGTAATTATTGTTTTTATTATTATTCAAATAACCTAACAAATTAACTTTCTTTGAAGAGACTGGCAATTTAGCTTCACCATAGTTAGGCTGTATACAACACACCTATTGCAAAGCGGAGCTTTCCTAGTCCTTGCTTTAAACACCAATTAGAAAACCCAGAAAGGGAGAAAGAAAGGGTGATAAAAAATAAAAACTCTGAAAATTTGTAATAGTGAGAGGCAATACAAGGAGCAGAACTAAAAAGAATTCTTACAGGCTATGTATCTTAATGTATATAGCAGGATATATACACCCAAGTTTGTACTTAAGTTCCAAAGCACCTATGACCCAACCATGCAACTGACTAGCTAAACAATCCCAAGGATTCATATCTCTACCTACGTGTTCTTCCCCTATTCCATCTGTCTTACCTTCTCAAATCCCTGCCCCATGAGATAATTGATCCCTTTTTTGTACCACTGGTAAGAAAGAAATACTGGGAACATTTTCAGTGGGGAAATTAGTACATACTCAATCTTGAGTAGAAAAACTAACGTATCTGTTTCCTATTCATACAGCATGGAGAGCAAGCAGCATCCCTGCTGCTATGAAATTTTACAGCATCCCTGCTGCTATGAAATGGTGTCATCCCTATTAAAAGTATGAGTTACATTACTCTCGTAAAGCATTCACACAATTGATTTTTACGTGATCCCACCCTCAAATATTATTACCTCAATCAAAATAAGCTTAATTTTTTCAACTACTGCAAATAAAAGTGTTTAAACATACCGCAGCATACCACTGCTACTAGAAAAGATTAAATTACTTATCATCAACTTACCTCATGTAAATTCAATTCTTTTACTTTCTCTTTTAATATAACCTGTAAGACAAAAAAGTATGTTCTTAAGCCCATTTAAATCTGTAATTTATTTATTTATTTTTTTTTGAAAGGGAAAAGGAGAAAGAAAGAGCAAAAGAAAAAAAAGAAAAGAATGAAAGAAAAAAAAGAAAAGAATGAAAGAAAAAAAAAGAAAAGAATGAAAGAGAGAAAGAAAGAGAAAGAGAAAGAGGGAGAGAGAACAGGATTCTTGTTTTATTGCCCAGGCTAGAATGCAGTCTAAAAATGGGTATTAAAAACCTCTTTTATGCCAATAATTGTGCTTAACAATGGAGACAGGGAGAAATAAGGGATGAAAATAAACAATAAGCAGCCAACCAACATTTTATTTAAACCTGTGAAATGCTATGCAATTGCTGAGGAGTGATTTACTTCCAATTATGTGGTCACTTTTAAAATAGTTGTAATGTGATACTGAGAAAAGTGTATGGTGGATTTGGGGAGGAGAGTTCTGTAAATATTTGTTAAGTTTACTTGTTCCAGGTCTGAGTTCAAGTCCTGGATATCCTTGTTAATTTTCTATCTCGTTGATCTGTCTAATATTGACAGAGTAATTTTAAAGTCTCCCACTATTATTGTGTGGGAGTCTAAGTCTCTTTGTAAGTCATTAAGAACTTGTCCTATGTATCTGGGTGCTATTGTAATGGGTGTGTATATATTTAGGATCGTTAGCTCTTGTTGCACTGATCCTTTCACCACCATATAATGTCCCTCTTTGTTTCTTATGGTCTTTGTTGTTTTAAAGTCTGTTTTATCAGAGACGAAAATTGCAGCTTCTGGTAATGCTAGCTGACTGTTTTGCCCATTAATTGCTGTTCTCCTTGTGGGAATGGGACCAGCCGAGCCCCACTAAAAGGGCAGCCAGTCCCGTACACTCCGCACTGAGAAGCGCCGCACCGGCCAAAAGAGTCGCGCTGGCGACCCGTGTGGCTCCTCTGCCAGGAATCTAAATTCGTCTGCAGGCATCCACTCACTCTCTGCGCTTTCACAGGGAGCTAGAGTCCTGAGCTGCTGCTAAGCGGCCATCTTGGATCTCTCCGCCCGGTGGTGCAGTTTTCCTGTTTCTTAGTTTTCCTTTGGCAGACGCCCGCTCCCCACAGAGCTGGACCTTCCCAGGTTCGGCTGTGCTTGCTGTGAAACTCTCAGTCCTCAGCGCTTCCAATTGCGTTCTCCTTGTGGGGATGGGACCAGCCGAGCCCGACTAAAAGGGCACCCAGTCCCGTATACTCTGTACCAAGAAGCACTGCGCCGGGGCGAAGTATTTTTATTTCCAAGTTCTGATGAAGTCACAGTACAGAACTATTCGTTTCTTCCCCATCTTTGGATAATAAATCATGTATGAGGAATTAAACTCGCTACAAAATTTAATTGCAAATATAACCAAACATCAGACTGGGATGTCAAGATAATATTTAAGAACTTATAAAGCCACCTTCTGCATACCAACTGAGATGCTAGCTTGACAGGAAGCAAGGCCTTAGCTGTTGGGGCACTGGCATGCCAGGACACTATGATTACTGTATATATTAAAGCTGGAACTACTTTTTTAAGAAAGGTAGCATGTGCTAACATGTACTCCTGATGTTAGATACTAATGGCTTGCAAAACAAAGGCCTTTTCTGTAGGAAAGAAAGATTGAGAAAATGGTTCCTATTTCTTTAAAATACATGGCAACTGCTGGAAAGTGCTTCAGAGTAAAAGAGTTCACTGCCTTCCTTCTAAATTTCAGAACCAAGAAATATACAATGAATACATGGCACAGTTTATTAATTTTTTACTGAGAAACTTTTATGTTTTCCTAGTGTTACAATTTAATATCAATACTAATCCCATTTCACACAGAGTTTTTTTTTCTCTTGCTTCCCTTTGTTTTTAATGTCTTCTACTTCCACCGCCCCTCTAAAATTTAGCTTTGAGATCTGTAGAAATCACTTTGGGATTTTGTAGGAATGACAGAAATAAATGTTACTGTGTGTCCTCTTGATGGAAGAAAGGCCAAAAGAAACTGCTGGTGCTCACACTAACATTTACCCTCAGTTGAGGAAGTAGATTTTCCAAAGTCACAGGGATAAGGGGCTTTGAAAGGAAAGATGTAAGAGATTTTTTTAAATACCAGCTAAAAGACTCTGAGACAGGAAAGACCAGAATATCCCATCAGTACTGTTCAAAAATAGAAAGAAAATTACAAGTAGCAGAAAACTAATCAGGTTTTCTCCAGGACACCATCTTGTTTAATATTCTTATTTTCTTTCCTTCTTTTATCTTTTTATTTTTTTATTAAATAGAGATGGGGTCTTGCTATATTCCCAAGCTTACCTCAAACTCCTGGGCTTAAGTGAGCCTCCCATGTCGACCTCTCAAAGTGTCTGGGATTACAGGTGTGAGCCATCATGCCCAGACTATTTTTATTAAACTTAGACAAAGAACAAAGAAAACATGCTAACCAAACGTGTGAATGTCATGAGAGTAGAAACAGAAAAAGGATGCCAAATCATGATTCAATAAAAAAAAAAAGGAGCATAAAACTATTGGGATAAAGTGACACCACAATTAAGTAAGCTTCATATTTCCTAAAAAGCAAATAATTACAGGATAGAAGAAAAGGTTGTCTTATGAACAACATGAAAAAAAAAAATTTAGCTAGACCCAAAGTCTGTTATGAGCCAAAGGTGTGATAATGCTCTAAACAGGAAAAGTAGTATTAAAACTTTTTGGCTGGGTGCAGTGGCTCATGCCTGTAATTCCAGCAGTTTGGGAGGCTGAGACAGGAGGAAAAAAATCAGCCAGGTGTGCTGGCACATGCCTGTAGTCCCAGCTACTTGAGAAGTTGAGCCAGGAGGATCACCTGAGCCCAAGAGGCGGAGTCTGCAGTGAGCTGAAACTGCATCACCTCACTCCAGCCTGGGTGGCAGAGCAAAACCCTGTCTCCAAAACAAAAAACAAAATTTTTAGGGAGGAAGAAAAGTATCCTTTTCTAAATCTGGATAATTTACTTAGAGTAAGCTGACAAAACATGAGGGTACCCAGAAGGGAAGAACACAAGGAGCACGGTCACACACATGAAGAGCAGCGGGGAGGGCCAGGGAAGAAGTGCTGAGACTCTCAGTATGAACTTGGCTGCATGAACCCAGCATTCTCCCCTTTTCCTCCTGGAACCATCCAAACAAAACAAGAAGAAAAACAAAAAACTTCATTTTCAGCAAAACTGGGAGACAAACTCCAAAAGAGTTAGTTGCAAGGACTTCCAAAGAAGATCCAGTTCATACAGGAGACTAGGAGAAAGCAGAGTAGCAAAGGAGGGCGATAATAGCAACAGCAGATTTCAGAGAGCATCAAGGGAGGTATGGGGTGGGAGTGTATATACTTCTTAAAGACGTAGGACCTATGAAGGGCAAAAGCACCATCCCTCACCTGCAAAGAGGGTGTAGAGACAGGAGTGTGCAGATGGCAGGAGAAATCCCCAACCCCCATGGGCCTGGTTTTGTGGCATCTGCACTGTGTTTGCCCACAGCCTTGACTTTTTGGACCATGTTTTGCCAGTCTGCTTATAGAAAGTTATCTCCTTTCAGTTTCAGTATCTTATGAGTAAGGCTGACCATCTTTACTTACTTTGTTCATCAAATAATCTCTGTTCCTCAAACAGTTCTGACTAAACCCTTAATGCCAATAAAGGACTACAAACCAATTATGGCTCAAATACAGTCAGCCCTCTGTCTCCACAGGTTCCACATCCTCATGGATTTGAACAACTTTGGGTCGAAAAATATTTGAAAAAATTGCATCTGTACAGACTTTTTTTGGTCATTATTCACTAAACAATACAGTATAACAGGTATTTGCATGGCATTTACATTGTATTCACTATTAAGTAATCCAGAGATGATTTAAAGTACAGTCATGTGTTACTTAACAACAGGGATATGTTCCTAGAAATGCATCGTTAGGTGATTTCTTCACTGTATGAACATCATATAGTGTGCACACACAAACCTAGATGGTAGAGCCTGCTACGCACCTAGGCCATATGGTGTAGCCTATTGCTCCTAGGCTACAAACCTGCACAGCATGGTACTACACTGAATACGCTAAGTAACTGCAATACAATGATAAATAGCTATGTAACTAAACACAAAAAAAGTACAGTAAAAGCATGCTATAAAATATTACAAATGCTGTATCTCACCATTAATGGAGCTTGAGAGGCTGGAGGTTGCTCTGGGTGAGTCAGTGAGTGAATATGAAGGCCCTAGACATTACTCTACACTACTGTAGCCTTCATAAACACTGTGCATTCAGGCCATACTAAATTTATTTTTAAATGTTTTTCTTTCTTCAATATTAATCTTAATGTAACTTTTTCTGACTTCGTGAACGTTTTAATTTTATCATTTATATTAACAAACAATTCATATAACTGTACAAAATATTTTCTTTATTTCTATCCTATAAACTTTTTCCCGATTAAAAAAATTTATTTTTAGCTTTAAAAATTTTTTTGTTAAAAAGACACAAACATACACATTAGTCTAGGCCTAAACAAGGTCAGGATCCTCAATATCATTATCTTCTACATCTACATCTTGTCCCACCGAAGGGTCTTCCAGGGCAATAACACACGTGGAGCTGTTAGCTGTCATGTCCTATGATCACAATGCCTTCTTCTGGAATCCTCCTGAAGGACCTGCCTAAGGTTCTTTTACAGTTAACTTGGTTTTTTAATATGTAGGAGGAGTATGCTCTAAAATAATGATTGAAAAGTATAATGTAGTAAATATATAAACCCAGTAACAAAGTCATTTATTATCATTATCAAGTATTACATACTGTATATAATTATATGTGCTATACTTTTATACAACCAGCAATGCAATACGTGAGTTTACACCAGCATCACCACAATCACAAGTAATGGGTTGTACTACCACATTACAATGGCTATGATGTCACTAGGCAATAGGAATTTTTCAGCTCCATTATAATCTTATGGGACCACCATCATACATGTAGTCTGCTGTTGACCAAAACATTGTTATGCAGCATATGACTATACATGGAAGAAAGTGCATAGGTTATGTGCAAATACTAGGCCACTTTATATCAGAGACTTGGGCATCTGCAGTTCTGGTATCCATGGTTAGTCCTGGAACCAATTTCCCAAAGATGGGATCACACTATTCCCAAAATAGCTTCCTGGGACCTGGAGTGTAAATTAAGCTTAACTACCCAGGCTAATAATAAGCAGCTAGCTGACCAAAAATCCAAACCAGTGGATTCCATTCATGTGACTTTTTCCATTTCAATATTTTCTTAATCTTTCCTAATTAAGAAAAGAAGCTCAAAGAGATGACCCTGAGTTTCAACTTAAACTGAAAATCTGAAATTAATGGGCTAATGAAAACATGTTAAAGCAAAATTCTTGTTTTCACAGACATTCACTAGCATCTACTTACCTAATAAAACAAAGTTCAGCTCTTCCCTGTGAGCCTTCGCTCACCTTCATCTTGCAGTCCTTACCACCTACCACATGCAGAGGCTGGATAACCAATACTCGTCTCACTAGTGACAGCCTGAAAGACGTTTTCAAGACATGTGTTACAAATGAGCCCTAATTTGATCTGGTCCTTGACACTTCAAGCTATAAACCACCAAAGTGATCTATGCCACCTGCTTAAGGAAAGTACAGGCTAGGATCAGAAAAGACAGCGGAAAACACCATTTCAAGAAATAACTAGAAACAGCTAAAGTCTCAAAACTCAAGCATTCTAATAAAGTAGTCAATACGCAACTTGAACAGACCTCTGAACCCATTCAAGATTTATTAGGTTCAAAGAACACTGCAAAGAGTCTTAACAAAAATATTACAGGGAGTTTTCAAATTAACTACAAAAAGCATTACGTAAGCAGCAAAGTTGTCTCTGCTACAGGGGAATGTATGTCCTATCTTCTTTTAAAAGTCCTAGCTGAGTATTTGCAGGCTCCTTAGTTCAGCACTGATTTTTCTAAACAAGGGGCAAATTATAAAGAGTGTTCAGAATCCAGACTACAAATACACAAAATGTAAGAAAGATTCCATGTCAAGATGTGCTGTTATATAAGGTGGGTAATATTTAATGGCATGTGTTGCTATTTAATAAATTAAATTCCATGGGATAATATCAATACAGGGCTTTACTGTTGTTGGGCCATTTTTCTGGAGGAAAAAAAGGTAAAACAATAAGGTATGTGAATCAAATAAAAACAGAAATGATAATGAATAAGAACTTTCGGCCTGTGCACTATGCAGCAGGAGTCAGTCAAGAAAAGAAAATCAAAAACTCTTCTGATCCCTAGGCGAAATAGCCATGTTTTGGTCAATGAAGAACTGCATATACAATGGTGGTCCCATAAAATTATAATATCATATTTTTACCATACTTTTTCTATGTTTACATATACAAATACTCACCATTATGTTACAACTGCCTACAGTATTAGGCACAGTAACATGCTGTACAGGTTTGTAGCCTAGGAGCAAGAGGCCACACCACAGAGCCTAGATGCGTAGTAGGCTGTACTATCTAGGTCTGTGTAGGTACACTCTATGATGTTCCCACTATGACGGATCACCTAATGATGCATTTCTCAGAATGTATCCCCGTCATTAAGCGACCCATGACTGTATAGGGAAATAATATATTTCTGTGCATTAAAAACATGAAAGCTGTAAGGTAACCACATCACCAATGCTAACAATATTAATGAGTTAAATGAGCAGGTGGTGCAAAATGTACTTCTCCACCACAGGACACTACTACTTTCAGGTTCAAATTGTTTTCTGCATCCCTTCTTTTTTTTCTTTTCTTTCTTTTTTTTCTTTTTTTTCCTTAAACCAGTAGAAATTCACTTTCTCTCAGTTCTGGATATTGGAACTCTGAAATCAAGGTGTGAGTTAGCAGGGCCATGTTCTCTCTGAAGGCTCTAGGGAAGGGTCCTTCTTTGCCTCTTCCTAGCTTTGGTGGTTGCAGGCAACACTTGGCCTTCCTTCACTTGCAGAACATAATTCCCATCTTCCCTCCCTTGCCACAGAACACTCTTCCTGTGTTTCTGTCTCTGTGTCCACATCTTATCTTTTTTCTTCTTTTTTTAACTTTAAGTTCTGGGATACATTGCAGAACGTGCAGGTTTGTTACATAGGTAAATGTGTGCCATGGTGGTTTGCTGCACCTGTCAACCCATCACCTAGGTATTAAGCCCCACATGCATTAGCTACCTGTCCTGCATCCCCTACTCTTAAGTACACCTAAAGTTAAAGCACTTAGAGAAAAAAAAAAAATTTCATATGAAAAAGTCTGAAGTTTCAGAAAAACACGCACATACAAACTGGGAACCAGAGGCCGAGAGTGGAAAAGCAATCAGGTCAAGCCTGAGCAAGCCAACTTAAACTATAATGCAAAG
Organism: Cheracebus regulus; assembly: GCA_963574635.1. Taxonomy (NCBI): domain Eukaryota; kingdom Metazoa; phylum Chordata; class Mammalia; order Primates; family Pitheciidae; genus Cheracebus; species Cheracebus regulus. The sequence goes on from CAUYQU010104641.1 coordinate 117,994, forward strand.
ACTTCACAAAACTGTTCTGATGCCATCTTTGGGACATTTGTTCTGCATCTAACACAGTATGTTGATGAGTAAATGTGGGGTAGATCCCCAAAGTTTTTACAAGGAAGGAAAACATTTCTAAGGCCTCAAGGAATGTGAAGGCCTGCCAGTCCAAAGCATAAGCTTTCTTTCATAAGTTATGTAAACAGCTGTGCCAGGGGATATGTATAACCCCAGGAAGCTACAGAGGATATTCCTTTGAGTGGCTCACTACCAGTGTAAATGCAGAAAGAGAAAAGACCAACCAACTTGGACATTTTCCTTTTGCTACCTCTTCTAGCCGTCGCCTCTGTTCTTTCTGCTGCTCAATCCGCTTCTGTCTCTCCGCCAGCAGTTGCCTTTTATATTCTTCCTGCTCCCGGAGCTGTTGCTCCTGTAGTAACTGTTGTCTCCGAAGAGCCTCAGAACGTTCCTTGTTCTCCTGCTGCAGTCTCAGAAAATCTCGACGAAGAGTAGACTCACCAGGCACGTTCACAATGGAACTGCAGGACAAAGTAGGGCTTTCAGGGGTGTGCACAGATCACACTGTCCTCTAAGTGCGACAGCAGCACCAGCATCCTATTTCATTTCTACATTCATACTCTGAGTTCCTCTGACTCCAGAGAAGCAACTAATACATACACAGAAATGACACATCTACAAATCAATAGTTCCATCTTATTTTATTCATTTAGTAAATATCTTAAAATGCTGTCCTAGATGTCTGCTTCACAAGACATTTCTACTTAAGATTCTCACAACAATTCAAACTCAGTAAAAGAACAGTTGAAATCACCTTCTTTCATTTCACTAGTCCTTCTTTTACCACCTTATTTCTCTTCAGTAAACAGAACCATCAGATCACTCTTCAGTATTTACACCATGCCTGTGTCTTTGTCTGGTCAACCACCAAGTCCTATCATGAATTCCTTCCCACTTTCTTAATTCAGGTCAGCAGCTGAGCCCAGGCAGGTCTTATGAATTAGCCACTGTACAGATCAATTAAACACACTCTTCCTAGCTATCTCCCCACTGAGTTACTTCTTCACTGCCACAGCATCCAGAGCAGCATGGCAAACATAGCTCCTTAAATTGCCTCTTTCATCATACAGTGCTCCTCCTATTCAAGAACAATTATATTGCTAATGAAATCAGTTCAAATTCCTCTGAAATTCTTAGTCTAAAATGGATTAAAATCTTCTCCTACATAAGAAAAAAAAAAACAGATTATGGAGTAGCTTCAATAAATTCTCTTCTCTCTCTTCCAAGTCCCATTCTCTGGCACATGGCTCCCCACAGTCTCTAGAGATGCCCTTCCACCCTCTCTTTGTTCAATTCATAAGCCACATACTGCAGCATGGACAACTGCCAGGCACACTCATCATTAAAATCCAAACATCCTCTATTCTCTGATTCATCAGTTATTATGAAGTTCATGCAACCAATCTGACTCCTTAACCTTCTGCTTTACTGAATCTTCGGAAGCCAGAGACAAACTAAAACACAGACCATAAAATCAATCAAGACACACATAGTCCTGCTGGTCCATCAGCAGGACAATTCTTTGTGTGTAGGCATGTTCTGTATACCACAAGAAATGGTGTTCAATGACACCTTCACCATCTATGACTTCTGGAACAATAAATGCTGGGGTACTCTCCCTTGCCCAGACCCACACATTTCTCAGTGACTGGGGGAGGGAACACAATACAACCCTTGGTAAAGAACCACTGGGTAAGAAAGTCCAGGGGAGAAAAATGTTAACAGGAATCTGTCAAGAATAGAAAAGAATGGAAGATAGTAAGGCACTGTCTAAGTAATTTAAGATTTCTTGTACCACACAGGAGTCTTCTGAAATCCTGGTACAACATAAAGCTAAATCCCTTCATAAAGCAGAATACTGAACAGCGGCTTCGTGGTTACCTTGGCTCTCCTTCCTGTTCAGGCACTTCCTCCTCTTCTTCCTCACTCCCACTGTACTCATATTCAGTTTCATCTATGAAGAAAAGGAAAAGGTAAATGGGACAGTTCACAAGTCCTGACACATGCCTATTCAGACAAGCATCTCCAGGAGCATCATGGCAGAAAATAAACAAGTTCCCTGTGAAAACAGCATCTTGTATGGAGAACTTGGGAAGGAGGGGCAAGACACCACATTCTCATAGTGACAGCATCTATTCCTTGGCCAGCTTTACTCCCCATAGAAAAGCTGATTCCATGGCATTTGAGCCAACCTCGTATGGCGATGCACTGCTGAGGAGATGCAGGACCACGAGAGGGGGTCCAAAGCCCCTGACAAGCAGGAAAAAAGAACTGAGGGCACTAGCAAATTCACCAAAATCCACTTTGATGCCAAAATTCAAAAAGAGATGTAACTGCTGAAACTAAGGCAACCAAGAAACTTTATTTGGTGATTTTTTTGCAATTAGGGATCCACAGATAGTGCAGCAGAGAGAAAAGCCTGTGGGATGGACACAAAGTGAAACATTAACTAGGTACAACAAGCCAAATGTATCCACAAACCAACCAGGGGAAAATTAACCATACAGCAAAAGAATGAGACTAAAATTTGCTGTACTTAGGCCAGACTTCAAACAAACAAGCTGAAACTCATTTTCAGTTCTATATAGGTTTTATACAGTTTTCCCAAAAGATCATTTTATTGGTCCTTTAATTTAATGTCAATATACAACTTTCAGTGAGCAATTTCACTCTAGAAATCAATCAAAAAACCAGACAGGTTGAAGAGTTTTAAAAACAAAGCCCAGACACAAACACTTCTATTTTTTCAAAGACATATTATAAGATGAAAATCAGGCCAGGTGCAGTGGCTCACGCCTGTAATCTCAGCACTTTGGGAGGCCAAGGCAGGAGGATCATGAGGTCAGGAGTTCGAGACCAGCCTGACCAACATGGTGAAACCCTATCTCTACCAAAAATACAAAAATTAGCTGGGCATGGTGGTGCACTGAGAAGCCTGTAATCCCAGCCACTCAAAAGGCTGAGGCAGGAGAATCACTTGAAACCGGGAGGTGGAGGTTGACTGAGCTGAGATGGTGCCACTGCACTCCAGCCTGGGTGACAGAGCAAGACTCTGTCTCCAAAAAAAAAAAAAAGGAGATGAAAATCAGTTTTCTTCACTGAAAATATGGTTCCATGCAAATTTGTCAGTCTACATATATAATGTAAGTTCTTCTGCATGCCAGACCATCAAAGCTATATAATTTTAATATACTATGCTAGCTTCTAAGGGAAATTCCAGCTTAAACAATCTTTAGAATCCTTAAAATAGGTACTCTGCTATGTTTATAATTTTAGACTACAAATTACTAATTATTGACAAGAGGCTGATGGTATCTGGAAGGTAAACCCAAAGGCAAAATAAAGAGGTCATTGTGACTTGAAGATTGAAATGAAGGGAAGGTGCTCTGCTATTTCCATCTGCAAAATGTGGGTGATGAGGAAAACGTGACATGATCTAAGTTGTCTGGCAAATGTTCCATGAATGTTAGCTATTACTACTAAGTAAAGTCATGGGGAAATGATCCAATATGCAAATATTTTTTTCCTAAACAGGGCTTCCATGTCAATTGAGAGTTAAGGAAAAAAGTCTTGTTTTCAAGCTTTAGTTCACTTTGTTACAAGTGCATAGCTTAATGTACAAAGCTTAATTACTTTTATAACTAAGCATATCAGAAGGTAAAAGGTTATTCTTAACATCAATGATGACTTAATGACGAATAGCAGTACAGGCAGAAAGGCCTACGGACTTTGACCAATTCTTTTACTGCCTTGAATATGCTCTTTTTAGTTTCTTCTCTGACCTAGAAATTTGAATACCAAAAAATAATAGGATACCACTTATCCAAGTGTTTTCTATAAAGTTATTATAAGGACCCACAAAAGAGAAAGATCAATGTGAGCTAGCAGCCTCAGAGAAGGTGTTTTAGTAAAGATAGTGATGATGCTTGAACTGAACCTTGCTAGACAGAAAAAGAACAGAGAGCATTCCAGGAAGGTGGGCAAAGTATGTGCAAAGACATAAAGATACTGGGAACAGAAAAACATCTTTACTATTTAGCACAAGAGCATGCTTGTATTGTGCATGCTACTAAAAGCAAAGTAGTCTGGCTACGCATGTTGCCCATACCACCACACCACTTGTAACAAAGTAGAGCAGTAAAAAACGCCTGGGCAGGGGTTCTCGAGAAGGAGAATTATACAGAAACATACTGATGGTGACGCTCACAGCAGATGTTACATAAACCCCAGTGAAATATGCCATGAACACATCTATAATCAAGTAAAATGAACGGCAACAATGACATGACCCTCAGGAACAAGAAAAGCATCCCACTGCAATACCTATGTATTTGCTACAAGCTTGGTGACACACCACAAAGCTCCAGCCAACTCTACCTGGAGCCAGGTGGAACCCAAGCCTAAGCACTGAACTCCAAGCAGAGAGAAACCAGGCAAGCGCTGGCCAATGAGCACTCTCAAAGCTTGAAAGGGAGTGACCTACTCTAGTTCCCAAGAATCTAAAAATAAAAATTGTAAAGGATGAAAACAAAAACAGGCTTAGTACCTTTCTCGCCTCTCTTCTTCCTGGTACGATCTATATGATCCTTAAGCTGGATTCTAACTTGCCTTTCGTTTGGCTGATCCCTTATAAAAGGATGTTTCAAAAGCTGCTCTGTAGAGGGCCGCTGCATGTAATTCTTCACCAGGCACCCTTCTATAAAACTAAAAAATTTCTTCGACCTGTAAGAAGTGAAAAAAATCATCAAATTTCCACCACAAAGAGTAAAGATCCAAAATATCAGTAATTTACAAGCCTCAAAATAAAGAAGAGCTTCAGAATTCACTGTGAACATTCTGCAAATACATAGGAATAATGTATGAAATAAATAGGAACTTAGGACTGTTGAGGATCAGAAGCATTAAATTAACACAGTTTAAGTGGTGCATCATATATCACTAACAACACACCACAAATAGGGATTTAAATGAACTGGGTTTAAACCTAATATCACACATTAATTCCTAAATTACAGGAGTGGAGGAGGCAAGGGGGTAGAGGGAGGTCTTTGCTAAAATGAAGGCAGATGGGAGAGATGTCTGGTACCTAGAAAACAAGGACAGACAATGAGATAAGAAAAGGAGCAGAGCCCATGACCAAATGCTGGCGCTCTTGAACCCGTTAATTTGACATTTCAATCCGAGTTCCAAACTGATTGATTTGTTGCTTCCCTCTGTTTAACGTACAAAGATGGAAATTATAGTTGTTGCTTTTTTTTTAAGGGGTGAGGGAGAGAGATGAATCTGTCACCCACACTTGCCATACTAGCCACTTTTACTTCTGCCTGTTTCTCCATGCTCGGCTCATGAGGACCACGGCCTTAGCCTTGGTCAAGACACTCTTACCTAACCTATCTTTGAGACTCATCTCAAGAATCACCACTTCTGGTAAATCTTCCTGCTAACACTCTGCTCTATGTGCTCCCAGTTAGGAGACTTTCTTCTGGGGTTATCTGCTTTTAACAGACTGCACACTTCATGTTTCTTTCCTGCTGCAAAGTTGAAATGGTACAGGTCAAAAACTGGTTCCTACATCTCAACCTGTAGGCAATGCTCAACACTAGGCATGCACACCACAACAGGTAAGAAATAAATTTTTGTTGAATGAATGAGGTAGTCAGTCTTTAAAAATGTGAGTTAAAAAATTAGTTCACTCTTTCCACTTACTTCACTGCTTTTTAAGAATCACTTCTATTGTATTTCTATTAAAACTTACTTTTTTTTCAATTCAACAAATATTTATGTATCAACTATTTGCATTTGTTTATATTAGGCTCTATTAACACATACACATAGGAAATAAAGTGGAGGAAACTGAGGTATACACAACAGTAGATGTATCTCAAACTTACAGAGGAGGAAAAAAACCTGTTACAGTGGATCAGACAAGAAGAAAAAGGAGGATATTTGACATTCATAAGGTAGGAGAGAGAAGACAACATTCTGAGTGAAGGAACGATATGAACAAAAGTAGGAAAGTGTTAAGAGAATAATGAGTTATTTTCTGATTCTAGTAAGAAAAGTAAAAAAGAATGAAAAAATAGGTCAGGGTGAGCTCAGAGAAAAGCCCTTAAAGTCATTCAAAGTAGCTGTTACTTTATTCTGCTTAATGAGGAACATAAAGATTCTATACAGTATAGTGAAATACTTTAACACAGAGATTTCTAAGACCCAATATTCACAAAGATCATTTTGGGGAGTTTATCAAAGATACAAATACCTGAGTCACTCCCCAGACCAGAAACTTAGAACCATCAGTTAAAAGATTTCAAAAGGATTCCTATGCATTTCATCCACAGATGAACATTTGGGAATCAATGATCTACAATATAGTTTCTAAAATCAACAATCAAGTTCTACTGGCAGAAGGACACTGATCATCTTCTGAATGCCATTTCTCAAAAAAGGGGGGGGAAAAAGTAGAATTTACATCAGATGAATGACAGCAATCACAAAGGAAGAGGGGTCTATAATTATCTCATCCTTTTAGACTACTCAGGTATCATGAGAACAGGGATATAAATGGACGAAATGTGTCATCTAATCCAGTTTTTAAAAAAAAAAAAAAAAAAAGAGCATAGGAAGCATTTATTGCTGTCTACCACTGTCTCTTTGTAACACTGTATGTTGGACACACAGTGGTTAATACAAAACTGTATCTAATGAACAGAATAATCAGAGTATGAGGTACCCTGAAGATACCATTAACTTAGCAATTCTTCCAGTATAGACTTCTGTCAACAAAATCTGACAGAGATAAAAATGAGTACTACTTAGTTTAGCATGAAGTGGGTAAAGAGTTATTCCAGCTCCATAGCTGATTCCTTGATGATATCTGTTATACACACTGGGTTTCCTTATGGGTGGCCACCCATGGATGTCCAGAGTTACTATGCCTTAATCCAGAAGACTGATTGGGGCTAAAATCTCTAGAACTGTGTGGCAACTGGGGCTAAAATCCGTACAACTGTGTGGCAAAAAAACCGTTCTAAAAACAGGTAAATGGAATTAGACAGCCATATGGAGCCACATGGAGTAAAATGTGATTAAAGACAGTGTATAAAAAATTTAGAAAAACCCTGCCAGCAGAAGATAGATGGGAAAGAATGGAGAAATGTGTTGGGGGCAAGGACAGTGAGGTAAAGGGAGAAGCACGAAGAAAACTGGTGTGAAGATGGGTGTCAGTGTGCAACAATACAGGGGAAAAGAGAACTGCAAATCACCAAAAGGTGAGCAACCAAGAAGAAAACAGCAAACCAGAATAGCTAAAAGGCCAAATTCAGAATGGAAGCTTAACTCTGAGATGTTCTGCATGTTTCAGAATATGAGTCAAGAACCTAAGAGGAGGCAGCATCAACTGGAAAACTAGTAAGAACTGTTTCAAAAAGGAAAAAAAAAAAGCCATATACTAGGTAGGAATCACTAAGATAGACGAGCCCAGAAAAACAAAAAGAAGAACACGAAAAGGAGGGAAGGCCATGCATGAAGAGCCACAGTACAGACCCGAACTAATGAGAAAGGATCCAGAAAGAAGTTCAGGAAGGAAAGAGGGGGTAAAATTCTCAGCAGAACCCAAAACACTGCTCTCCCTTCAAGATTTTACAACTAACTCAACATGTTCCCACAATGCTGCAATCCTAATAGCTTTTCTCAGGGAAAGTCATCCTTCTCTCTCTCTGCGGGTATCAGTACTCTGTTTGACAAATGTATGAAAGTTACAAGGAGAAGGAAAAGTCACAGCACAAGAAGACAGAACCATTCTGTGCTATTCTGCAATGAAAACTGGTATGCCTAACTTCAATAAAAAAATAATAATTACAGTAAAAGCCTCCATTAATTTTAAAATCCTCCTTCATGTGAGGAACTGCAAGTCAACACAGCTTTCTTTCTTTAATGGAAAGATGTTTAGAAGTATATTACACTTAAAAGAATACCTAAATATTAAAATAGAACATTTGTGTTTGCCATATTATGGTGTTTCATATGGTCATTTGTCACCAATTTGTAATTCAGAGAGAATTTATCAAGAAAAATCTCATTTAAAAAAATCAACGCACCTTTTAATTGGTGTTTTGGAGAATCGGCTCTTGCGTTCCCCAAAATTAGAAGGGCCAGAATTTTATCTCAGAAGAAAGTATAAAACCAAAAAGAAACAATTAAAAAAAAAAAAGGAAAAGAACAACAAAAAACCATATATAGCTTACCATTTTTTTGACTTCAGCCGGGGAGGAGGGTTTCTGGGAATGAGAAACAGTGCTCTCATTGGATGCATGTCACAGAGAGCTGGGGAGAGGAGATGGTTGTGTCAGTATGGCACTTATTTTACTCATCCTTGATTTCTAGGGCTCACTCATAAATAACATGAAGTGCTCTGGCCCATTGTCTGACTGATATGCTTCATACCAAGCAGTCTAGACATCTAGTTATGAACTCCAGGGCATACCTTGAAAGTCCCATTTAAAAATAGTAAAGTGGGAGGACAATAAGGTGAATATACATTTCAAAAAGACATTGGAAAGTTTTCATAAATCAAAGTCTTAAAGGAGCTAACACTTAAGTTGTTAAACTATCTTTAAGATTCCAATGAAAATGATTGTATTTTCATAGAGTTGCTGTTGAGATTAAATCAGATACGGCTTTCAAAGGCTTTCACACAATGCCTGGGAACAGAATGAGCACAGTTAGGTACTCCAGAAATGCTGTTCGTTGTTATAGCTAAAAATACTAGAAAGAACAAAAATTGAGCATAAAATGGGATTGTTTAATTCTGTGCAATTGCTGTTTATACTCTTATCACTACCCAATAAAGGTGTATTAGGCACACATGGTAGGCATTACTACGTCACCATATGCAATGTGCATTTTCATGTGTTTATTTACCTTCAAAAGACTCTTACAAGGCACCTGGGCAATGAGGAGAGGCAGACAATGCTATTCCTCTTGTAAACAAAAAATGAGACTAAGGATGAGGTGGTACTCCCTGCCTCACTTCCTTAGAAAGAAGCACAAGGGAATGTATGGTGTTTAAGGCAGATCTCTATTTCTGTATTAAAAACTAATTTTTAGCTGTCAACAATTATTTTCATTCATTCAACAAATATTTATTCAGCAGCAACTATGTCCCGTGCCACAGTTATACATTCTTTGTGTATACCTCTTTAAATGGGGACAAGCAGAAAATGCTGTGGCTTTTTCCCTTTATTCTCTGCAAATCAACCTCATCTGTGATCAGAAATGATTTATATCAAGTTCTCATTAATTGAATTCAATGGAGAAGCAAACACAAAATTTCAGTTAACACACACAAAAAAATTATACCATAAATAAAGTTATGCCTCCATTAGTTAAGTCAAAACTTAAGTAATATTAAAATTTCATGTGCTAAGACTAGTTTCACTGAATTATCCAATTTAAAATGTAAAAAGAAAACTTACTACTTACTATCTGATCTCGGCACTACTTCAGGTCACACATGTGAGTACAACTTAATTAAAAGAAAATGTAGCCTATGGGACTCCTAGAGATCTCCAAAAGGAATAGTAATAGTGGTTGCCAAGAATTTCTTTTACATCTAAAACTTAACTATATTTATGATGCCTTCATCTAAACAGTCCACCAAAAATGCCTTTATCCATGGAGCTGAGCTGTTCTTTTTGAAGTCTTGGGAGGCGTTTAAGCTACACATAACAAGTGAGCTAAAAAGAAAAGAAAATTACTTACGGGGAGCACCTTCTGCCATCTCAATGGCTGTAATGCCACAAGACCAAAGATCACTCTGCAAGAATAAAACAGTATGTATGGATACTAGAGTAGCTACAAAGCCACTAACTTATATTTCTGGCTTTTTACACAACTTTGCTATATAAACCAAAAGGAAGTTTGCAAGAAAATTAAAAGCACAAACACATTTGTAGAACACCGAATGGATGGATGGATGGATGGACGGATGGATGGATGGATGGATGGACGGACGGACGGATGGATGGATGGATGGATGGACAGACGGATGGATGGACAGATGGATGGAAAGAGAAAATTGACCATTCACATCTATGAATGGAACTAGAGTTGGTCCACTTAAAAGCCTCTGTCTAAATGTTCAGTGAATGCTCTACTGTTCAGTATGTTTCTTCATTTCTTCATAAGCATTTAACACTTTAGACTTCTGGTCCAGAATTATGTTTAATGTTGGTAACTCAAAATTAATTAAGATTTTAAAGTTTAAAGGCCAGAAAGCATTTTTTACAAAATGTTCATCACTGAATTCATAAAACCTAACTTGGTTCACTAATTCAAATCATGCCACTAAGCATCCCCACCCCACCTGCAAACCAAACAAGTCAGTTGGTTTTCTGCACAAGGAATCTTTTTTTTTTTCCTGATTCACCTGAAATACTAAACTTAAAATTTGAATTAAACTTCACTTTCTGCCCAAAAATAAGTTCCATGAAGGCAGGCATTTTTGCCAGTTTTATTTACTTTTGTATCAGCAGGTACTCAGTAAACACTGCCTGATGTTCAAAAGTCTTATCAAATGATATTTCTTAAAATCCAAAAAAGATTTTTGAAAAGTAGATGAGGATAGTTATTGTCATTACTATATATTTGTTTATATGCTATCCTAACCAAGGAATTTAAGTTACTCAGTTTAAGGGTTTTTCTAAATAATCTATACTTACATTACAAAGTCCAGACACATATGTCTGAATACAACAAAAAGGAGAGACCTATCATTCCTCCCTTAACCTTTCTATACTATTGGGGTACACAAAGGGGCTCATTACCCTACCCCAGTGGCCACTCCTGGCAACATGAGTACGGGATGAGCAGTTCTTCATGTCCCCTGCTTCGAGGCAAAACAAAGCACCTCCACCTTCACCTCCCCAGTGGTGATCTTGCTTGACACAAATTAAGCCTTTCCAGTTTACAGGAAACAAACTAAACGGCATAAAGAAGTAATGAGACAAATCTAGAGGGTAGAACATTAGACAACAGGTCCATCTAATTAAGGCTCATTTAATTAAGGCATGGATTTTTAAAAATAGTTTTTATAAAAATAGTAACCCGAGTCTGATAACAAATATAGATTTACATCTCAATTTTTTTTTAAAGTGCATTATTGATTCAAGTCCCTAGAGGTCACTCTAATAATTTAAATAAATTTGTGTACCAAATCAAAGCTGTAAAGCTGTTTAACAAAAATAATATAAAATTTCACTCAAATGAAGCTATTACTGTAATTGGCAATATTTTAAAAAGAATAAATATTTGATTCTAATATACCCTTCAAGTTAAAAAGGATAGCAAATAGGAGCAAACAGTTCTAGCCATGACAAAGTGCTCCAGACTGCTTTGAAACCAGTGTATTCCTTAGTGAGAACACAGTCACGTGATGCAAATGGACAAAAAATAATGGCATCTGAATACTGTCCTGGAAAATTTGCACCTGAAATTTTCCTCACTGAAGATCTTCCTCCCTGAAAAAGCAGGCAGACAAGGTGTGTGTAATTTGTAAATAAAGCCCCCACCCTCAGGCATGCCAGTGACCCTGCAAAGGCCTATGGAGCAGGTGCCTCTTACTCTGTAATCATAGGTGGCGTCTGGGTTCTCATCACAGGCGATCACCTCAGGAGCCATCCAGTAGGGAGTGCCTATGAACGTATTTCTCCGCCCCACCGTCCTGTCCAGCTGAGCACTCACACCAAAGTCAACTGTGGGAGGAAGAGAAAGGAAGATAAAGTGAAACACAATTACAAACCAGATATAGCTGGGGAAAAACTCAAGGAGGAAATATCTTCATAGTAAACTGAAACAGCAGTGCTTCATGAATATGCAATCCTCCTCAAGGCAAGCAACACTGGTCAGGAGTGCCCTTCCACAGTAGAGCCACCAAAACTGGATCCTCTACCAAGTAGTCCAGAAGCTCCTGGGAGGCCTGGATCTGGCTTCCTCCCCAGCTTCTCCCACAGTGACCAGCAGAGGGCCTTGTAAATGAACCACAACCTTGAGTGCTTTCAGAGAACTGCCACAAGCAAGATCAAGTCACAGAGAGCCCCAGGTTCAGGAGCACTGACTGAGATGTACTTGACTTACCTTCTTAAGCAGTATACTTCTTATAAGTATATAAGAAATATACTTTCTTATATTTAATAGCCATAAATATAAGAAAACCACAAACGTTTTCTTGAAAAGAACACAGTACTGAATCAAGCTAAATCACATGTTCATAAACACCTCCTAAAGCACTTGGGACTTCTGCTGATTTTTCAGTGACTTCTGCATCCCACCCAATTGGATGGTGGTGGTGATCTAGAGGAAAGTTCAAAGATGGGAGGCAGAGCTGGGAGGAAGACCATGACCTCTAACGGAATGCCTGCCATCAGTTGTCGCCAACACTATCACTACACACACGGCCATTACCCCAGCAGGAACCTGCAAAGGTGGAGGAGCCCATGCTGAGATGAGTTACAGGGATCATAGATTCAACTTCTATGCACAGAACATGCTCAGAAAATGGCTTGTCCAGGGTGTGGACTCACTCACTGAGTGCTCCTCTAGAGACAGAGAAACACACAGGCCAGTCAGTGCAGGAACCAGAGACACATGAGCCAGCCAGTCAGTGCAGGAAGCCTAAGCAATCACAGAAACTTGGAAGGCAATGGTAACCAATCACTTAGTGATCACCCAGGGACTATCACAGGCCGGTACCGTAAGACCAGTGCAGGGAACAAACAGCTCACTGAGTCATTTGGTATGAGAACTGCTCAAGGGCTTCCTATCTTAGCCTTGAGAGGAGTTTCCAATTGGGCAGACTACTCCTACACAGAAGACCAACAAACACAGACACTATGCAAGAAATTAACTATGAAGATCTTACTTTTACAGTACAACAGCTGTGCCTATGATTTCTAAAAGAAAGGTGGACTAGACCCATATAAACATAAAGAATTTTGTTGTGATGTGTTAGTGGAAGAAAAATTAATACAAACTCTGTTTAAAAATTTGATACAACACTTAGATGAAAGTGGAATGAGTTCAGACCCAGCTAAGGGAAACAAGAAATATAAAAGAACCATTGTAAATAACTAGGAAAACACCATGGGCTGTAATTACCTATCCAAGCAGAAATTTATCAAGCACCTACTACAATAAAGTCATTATGCTAGGTGCTGGGTAATACACTAGCTGCTGCATTCCCAGAACTCACATTCTGACAAAGGAGACAGTAACAGAAGTAAACAAACAATCATGTAACTATAAATTGTGAATAATATTATGAAAGAAACAAGCACCAGGGCCCAAGACAAATCAGAGGTTGGAAAGGCCCCTGAACATGAGAAAAAAAAATGACTTCAAAATTGAAGTCAAGTCTTCCCAATGGGAAATAATTATGCAAAGGCCCCAAGCTAAGTCCCAAGAAGTTTAAAAAAAAGAAAATAAGACAGCAATTGATGAAGAGAGAGGGACATAAAATGACGAGAGAAAAGTAGCACAGGTCAGATCTTACATGGCTTTTTATGGGCAAGGGTGAGAAATGTAGGTTTTATCCAAAGTAACGTAGGAAGCCATTAAGGGTCTTTAAGTAGGAAAGTGGCATGGTCTGACCTGAAGATCAGTCTGGCTGCTGTATAGAGAAGGAGGAGATGGGCGGAGGGGTGAACAAACATACAAACATGGAAGTGGGAAGGCTAGAACCGGGGTAAGCAATATGCTCGGTTCCCACATTGTTAAGAACAGAAATAGAAAACATGGGTAACAGACTGAAGTTTTAGCTAGATGGAAGTAGAGCTGGGAGTGCAGATGGCTTGTGCCAGGTGCAAGTAGGAGATCATGCCGCACATCCATTACATACCAAGTTTCACCTCTGCATTCTCGGTCAGTAACACATTCTGGCCCTTGATATCCCGGTGAATCACGTGATGAATGTGAAGATGTGCCAGTCCCTGAATAGAAAAGACAGGCCTAAATTTTAGTTTTCTGTTACTATAAACAGCCAGGAACACATCTTTTATAAGAAAGTACACATGCAGATCAAAGGTTTTTGTGAGCTAATGAACATTAACTTCACTCTTAGCGCATTCCCAGGAAGATAGCACCAATACTACCACACACACAGAAAGAAGTCCTCCCCACCCTCCACATTCCCAGTACGTTAAGTTCCCTGTGTGAGCAACATGACCACTTCTAGCTGTGCCTTTAAGATACACTGCAGATTACCATCTGCAGTTTCTCTGCTATAATTTGTGCTATTTGTGTACAGGGTGGTTCCTTTCCCACGCTAAATGTCTAGAGGGTGACCCCATGGGCACATCTGAACTAGACACATCTCAGGGGAAAAGCAAAGGGCAAGAGAGGGCTTTGAAATCTGGCTCTTTAACAATGGCTAGCTTTCCCACTGCACAGTGACAAACTGCTAAGTGCTGATCAATCCCACCTTCACCCCAAGCATAAAAGGACTGTGCTGTCAAAAGAGCCTTGTGTTCAAATAAAGTATCTTTCTTTCCCAAGGAAACAAACCTACTGGGCATATAACACTTTTTGATGACCTTGTATCTGGAATGAGGCCCAAAAACTTGTCTCTTATGAGAGGTGGTGGAAGAACAAAAACACATGTTGCATCCAAATATGGTCCACGAGACAGCAATGCATCATTCTCACAACTCATTACTTATTCTGTCCTCAGCTAGAGAAGCCAAATATACAGTTCGCCTCCTTAAGATACAAGCAACCTATTTACTCTAAAATGTCTCAATCCAAAAAGGGCAGATTACAAGTAAGGGTTATTTGGTTTTTCCTGTTTACTCTTTCTTTTTTATGGGGTTTATTGTTATCATTACTTTGTAAGATATGAATTAAATACAAGAGCTCCTCTAGAATACTAATTTTTCTAACATAGGGGGTTTCTAAACATTCATTTACTGGTCTGTCTATGAAACAGAGTAGAGCTTATTTGACAGCTCTGTTTATTTTTCACAACACAGGATGTGCGGTATTATACCACAAAGCACTGACTAGAGAAAAAAGCACTAAAAATATATGGCACCTTACCGCTATAGTTAGGAACAAAGTCCCTCCTCTCAGCATTGTATAACTTCAAACAGCAAAAGGAGAGGCACAAAAGCTAGCTTCCCTAATTTTTCGTAATTACTTTTTCTATTACTTTGCTTCACTTCACTTCATTTTTGTTCTCTAACCTGCAAAACTTCCTTCTTAAACTTTTACAAGATTATCTTAACAACAAACATAAGCACCCACATCTTCTCAAACAAATGTGGGTCGCATGCACTCTTGTTCACTACTAGCAGTAAATGTATGAAACAATGCCTGCTTTCCTGTCTATACTGCTATAAGATTACTGCTTCTACAGGGAATTAGGTGTGTCTAATAGCTCTGCAACAATGTTAACTTGACTTATTATTATTCTGAACAGTAAGTACATTTTTCTTCCATGAAGTACCTGGGAGTGTATATGTGTTCAACTAGTCCCATACCAGAAATGAGGCCACAATTACCCTTCCTTAGCAGAAATGCCAAGTCCAAATACTCAGCGAGGAACCTATATATCCTCAAACAAATCCATCAGTGTTTCTAAACTAGGAAACATTTTTCCCGTAACTCTTTATCAGGCATTGTCACAGAATAAAAGAGCAGTCAAAGGCTGTCATACAGTATTGGTTATAGAAAGCTCTAAGTTCTCATTTTCAATATGAAGTAGTGATTTCAGCCAAAATGAGAAACTGCCATGTGGAACGTGAACATGGAAGTGGGCTGAAAAGAACATGCTGGTCTTGCTGTGAAGCCTTGTGGTTCAGAGGGTTACAGTGTTCTGGCCCTAAAAAGCACTTCCCTAATGGCTGAGGCCTATGTGCTTAGGACCCTTACCATTCAAAGGGTCTGATCATAATAATCATGTCTAAATCCAACATCTAGTGAGAAATGAGGAAAGATTTTGCCACCACAGAAACTGTCTAATCCCAACCATCTTGAGAACACATGTTATCTGTCTGGGGGTGGCTGCATTCCTTTCTCATGTGACCTCACCTCCAGCTTATCATCTTGCCTTCTCTTTACCAAAGCTAACTCTTAGTAACCCCTATAATGAACACACACTACTGCATGACACATGAACTCTCCCTGAGGCATTCATTTGTTTTCATTTAAACTTTTGTCACAAGTAAAAACTCCCATTCTAGATGAAATGTAGGCGAAGGAAGCTCATGTTTCAGATTCCCAGTGAGGCGAAAAAGATTTGCTATGTCTCAAAAATATGTCCATTCATGTACCACACTTGAGTTGGCTTAGAGGCGTTAAACAAGTTGGGCTTCTTTTAAATGTTACTGGAGATCAATGATGGTAAAACGGCTAAATGTACATATTATATGTGATAGGTAAGCAATGCTTGCCCAGTATAGAAACACATGTAAGTTGTCTTTGATATCTTTGAAGTCTGAAATACATTTGATGTCTATGATGTTATGCTAAAAGCTAGTTCTCTGTTTCAGAGATCCCATAATAGAATTATATACAAGAAAGGTAGAAGTAGGGGTACGTGGGTGGGGATTTGTATGGCAGGGGAGTGGGTGTTTAAAACAAAAGAATAACGACAACAGTTAATATCTGCTGATAGGTAGTTATGTATCCACATGTTACATTAAACAATTAATATACACTAACTCATTTAATTCTTCTAACAAAAGTAATTTCAAAGAGTTGGTATCTAAAATGTATAGATGAAGAGAAAATAAGTGCTGAAGGGTGAATAACACAGAGTATGCTATAGGTAAGTAGCAGAGGCAGGACTCAAACACAGGTCTGACTTACGCTAGTTTCCAACCACTCAACCAATGTTCTATCCTGCCTACCATGCTAAAGAGTTTTAGTTATTAATAAATACATCTGGCATAGTACCTGACTTCCTTTACAGTCGTATAAGGCAGGAAGCTTAGTTTCCACATTTAGGCTCTGCTTTCTATAATAGTCACAAAATATCCTGATATTTTAATGACATTTGCAAGTGTTTATAAAAAGATGGTTCTCCTATCACCTTACCCCACCCCCCACAACTAGTCTTCTTAGGGAAACTGCCTATTTTCAAAGACTACATAAATATCCAAATAAATTTTAAAAAAATAAACGTTTCTCTAGGAAGTCTAAACATCAATTTTTAAACCTGCAATCCTCTATGAATCTTAAATATTAGAAGTAGGATAACTTTACTTATTAAAAAAATAAAATTAGTTACTTCTAAGACTTTTTTATTAGTGCAGGAAGCATAAGAATTGGGTTTCAATTTAACTTCATAATCTTCATTTTAAAAATGTGTTAGGTAAACGAAATGCAACCAAGTAATGTCCATGTATAATTCAGGGATGGAGGAGAGAGAAAAACTGTGATAGCCAAACGAAGAAACAGACTCACTGGTAATATAACTACATGCAACGCTCAAATATGAAATCCTAAAAACCCTCTGCCTATGCTGTCAATATGGCTTTACTACTCAAAAGAACCATTTAAAAGCTGCTAAAACAGCAGTTCAGAAACTTACTCTAAGTTCATTAGCCAGCTTTCCAAATGGCTGTAAATAAGATGAAACATTCTAACTTTACTTCATAAATATTGTAATAGATTCTAGTAGCTAATGCCAAAGTCTTCAAGATGATTCTGAAAACCAGTGTTCAGCACCATTAGTATTGATTTATAAGCATAGATACAGGATTCCTTTAAATACAATAGTTGCAGATTATTTCCCATCCCCTCCACTCTAATTTCCTTTTAACTCAAAGGAAAGTTGCCAATAGGTATGTCGTGATGCCCTGGAAAGTAAATTCAGGTAAATACAGAAACACTATTTTTCTTAAGTCTACCTTATTTACATACTTGCCACTAGAGTCAAATCATGATGTAGCTTCAATTACCAAAGCTAGCTAGATATGCAGAACCCTTGACTGTCAAAGAGAATAATCTATATAGGTATAACTAATGCAAAGAAATATTTGCGGCTGGGAAAAATAAAATGGAAGCAAAGGACAATGAGTTGGAGCACTGTAGCCACCCACTTTCCTTACCCTCAGGATTTCTCTGGAGATGTAGGCAATCCAGTCTTCTTTGAGTGTGTTCCCTTTGGTGTTCTTCACAAGGTCTGTAATGGACCCAGCCCCACAGAACTCCATAACAAGCTACAGGGCAGACAAGACACAAGGTTAGTAACACATCTTGGAGAAATTGGGAAAACCAGATTAACCACCATGCCCTCTCTTTTCTAAAGACCTGGAAATGTGATGCTCCTAAATAATTGATAATTTGGAGATACCTAAATAATTGAAAGCTAATTTCACGGTCCAGAGTACTCACTCTGTATATTTGGTCCAAGAGACCAAGAGTGTCTGGTATTCTACGGCACACCCAAGTGCAGCAATTCTGAAGTGCTCATAGGCACAGGAGGACTATTTTGCTCTTCATCACTGTCCAATTATCAAATATCTGATTCAAATATTCCCTCACATTCTTTTTATTTTGCCTCAAAAACATTCTATTTTTCACATATGATCCTCAAACTATTATATTTTATATTAACTGGGTTTAATATGAATAAAAAATGCTATTTTTAGGCACTTATACAATTGTTTTTGAGATGGAGTCTCGCTCTGTCGCCCAGGCTGAAGTGCAGTTGCGCGATCTCAGCTCACTGCAACCTCCACTTCCTAGGTTCAAGTGATTCTCTTGCCCCAGCCTCCCGAGTAGCTGGGACTATAGGCGTGTGCCACCACGCCCAGCTAATTGTTTGTATTTTTAGTGGAGACGGGATTTCGCTGTGTTAACCAGAATAGTCCTGATCTCCTGACCTCATGATCCACCCACCTCAAAATCCCAAAGTGCTGGGATCAGAGGCGTGAGCAACCACGCATGGCCAACAATTTTTTCAAATGCAATATTTATGGTATCTCAATGTTTGAAAAACATAATCACAATGATACATTTAAAGTACCTAGAAAATGAACTGAATTGAACTATTCTAAAATTTTAACTATTATCTGATTTGGGCAATGATAATGGGGTAAATTTTTTCCCTTCTACTTAATTTTATAATGATCTTTAGAAAAATATTGATAGAAAAAGTATTAATCTATCTTCCTGCTTTATAAGTTCAATACCTTGAGCATAAAATAATGTGACTGCCACAATCTGATGGTATCTCAAGGTCATGATCTTGAATATAAATGGAATCTCTCAAAAAGAGATAAGGTTGAATATGTCAATTCCAGAAATTTCCCTGGAATTGTTTTAATTAACTATTATCATTAATATTATTAATAAGTTACTGACAGAAGTTTGTTTCTTGAGATCTGTCTCTTATTTCCAAGTGGTAAGCTCAATTGACTGAGCTTTCAAGTTAATTTGGTTCCCGTAAAAAAAGTTTTTATTGTATTGCTTTCAAGCTCTTGATTTCCTTGCTATTTGATCACATTCCTTCTAGACGCTGCCATTTTACTCCTGAAACACAAAGTTAACTTTTTTCTATGCAATGTGAAATCAACATCAAAATAAACAACCAGTATATAGACAACCCACAGATACAGGTCAAGGAAGTCTTTAGAACCTGCCAGCTACTTACTGCCCCTCTTCATTTTTTTTTCCCTCCCAGCCCCCACCCCAGCCATGCCCTTACAATACAAGCAAAATGTAATGCTCACAAATGCTCAGGAAACATCCACCTACCCAGAGTTGGTCATCATGTCCTGGAGGGCTCTTTTTGATGAAAGCACCATAATATGTTGCAATATTTCTGTGATGAGAATATTTCTTCAGCATATTTATCTCCAGTTTGATTTCTTCCTCTTCATCCTTAAGAAAAAATAAAAATAAAATGTGTGGCTACTGAATAATGTGCATGACTTTACCTCCCCCACACTAGATATGATAATGAAAGGAACGAAAGTTCCCCATCCTCCAGGAGCAGAAGCACATATACATTTACTTTATCCTGGTGCCAAGAACAGGGACCTTAGAGAACTCATCCTTTTAAGTGTGATTACAGGATGTGATGCATACAAGGTAAAGACCAACACAGAGAGTTGCAGGGACAGTGCGAGAGGACTGCCCGGCCAGCTCTCCCACCAACTGTGACCTCAGGCAATGCACTCCACTTCTCTGAGCCTCAGTTTGTTCTGCTATAAAAATGGTACTAAAAAAGGAAAATGACTGATACCATCTGAACTTATCACTTGGAAAGTCTATTTGCTTTGCAAACACAGATCATTTCGTCCGTATAAGTCCAGAAAACATTTACCTCTAACAACCCTCCATGACAGCACACTATAGTGAAGCCAAGGCAGAGTACTGAATACATAAATGCAGGCTAGTGGCATAGTCCAGGACCATGTGGCTCAGTGAGAATCCACTAACCCGAAAAGAGGTTCAGCTGAGTCCAGTATTTCAGACTTGATTCCTGGACTCTTGGTTTACTGAAATAAGATGAGCATAGGAAGAAACACAGAGTTTGTGTAAGAATATTAGGGTGGGGAATGAAGGAAACAGATAGTGACACAGATCTGGAAAATAAAATGTTGCCCTTGTGAATGACAAAGGCTGAGAAGTCTTGTGATCTCCACCTCTTTCTCATATATACACCTGGGGAAGAAGCTGTGCACACCAGCCAGGTAGGCATTCTGTTCCTTGTTACATACACATGATATACTACCTGCAAATGGTTAAGAAAGATTTGTAGTTAGTACAGAATGAGGGGAAAGCAGAGTTAAAGTGGGAAAGAAGAGAAACTATGCAGGAAAGGGAAAATCTGCCTTGATTAGAAAAGTACAGTATAAGATCAAGAGAAATCTGATGACCAGATCTCTAGAATCCCCTATACTATGTACATTTTCAAAAGGAAAAGATAACTAGTCTCCTAAAATGTCCTTACTTTTCTACACTGACACAATCATCCCACTCATAACTGATGTCCGTTTCTCTCCAGAAAGACTAGGGGCTCTGAGTAACCTAGATGTGTGTGCGCGCACACATGCATGTGTAATGTGTGCACGCTCACACACACAACTTGGAAGAACCCTACTTACTGCTTCTGTCTAGCACCTCTAGAACTACTCTTAAGGCCTTACAAGCCTAAAGGAAGTTTGATTTGCAAATACTATACTTTAAGATAAAAGCTGCAACATCATTAATTAGATATTGATGAGACCAAATGGAAAGTGGTCATCTTAGAACAGTAATTTTCAAGATGGTGGCTTTACAGCTTGGTTCCAAAATACAAACGTTACAATATTATAGTACAGCCATGCACTACATAATGTTTTAGTCAACAAAGGACTGCAAATACAACAGTGAACCCATAAAATTACAAATGAAGCTGAAAAATTCTCATCACCTAGTGACACTGTGGTGTTGCTGGTGTAAACAAACCTGCCACATAGCCAGTTGTATGAAAGTATTGCACATATAGTTATGCACAATACATAATACTTGATAATAAATGACTATGTTAGTGGTTTGTTTATTAGACTATACTTTTATTGTTATATTAAAGTGTACTCCTATTTATTTTTTTAAAAAAGGCAACTTACAACAGCCTCAGGCAGATCCTTCAGGAGGTATCCCTAAGAAGGTATTGTTATTATAAGAGATGACAGCTCTATGCATTGCTACTGCCCTTGAAGATATTCTACTGGGACGAGATGTGGAGGTATCAATATCCCTGAAGACAGGGATATTGATAAGTCTAACCCTGCGTAGGCCTAGGCTAATTGTGTGTGTTTGTGTCTCAGTTTTTACCACAATGTTTAAAAAGTTTTAAAAAGACAGAAAAAAAGCTTATATTTAAAAAGAAAATATTTTAGTACAGCTATGCAATGTGTTTTTTAAGCTAAGTGATATTACAGAAGAATCTAAAGGTTTTATAAAGTAAAAGAGTTACAACAACCTAAGGTTAATTTATTATTGAAGAAAGAAAATGTTTTTACAAATTTAGTGTATCCTAAGTGTACAATGTTTATGAAGTCAACAGTATTGTATAGTAATGTACTAGGCCTTCACATTCACTCACTCATTCACTCACTGACTCACCCAGATCAACTTCCAGCCCTATAAGCTCCATTAATGGTCAGAGCTCTATGTGGGAGTACTACATTTTATCTTTCATAACATATTTTTACAATCCCTTTTCTATGTTTAGATACACAACTCCTTGCCATTATGTTACAATTGTCTACACCATTCAGTACAGTAGTATGTTGTACAAGTCTGCAGCCTAGGAGCAATAGGCCATACCAGATAGTCCAGGTGTACCATCTAGGTTTATATAAACACACTTTCATGATGGACAACAGCAAAATTGCCTAATGATGCATTTCTGAGAATGTATCTCCATTGTTAAGCAATGCACAACTATATATTCTATAGGCACACTTGTCATGTGATTTTAATAGATGATGATTACAAATATGGCAGCAGAGTAATATGACTCAATACAGTTGATATAATTCTCATTCAAACCCTGCATATAGGAAAGTCCTACCAAATAGGTATGATTTCGATCTGAGATTTAAATATGACCATGTTGAAAGCAGCAATGAAAAATGAGATACTCAACAACAGATAACCATCTTAATTCTAAATAAAACCAGTGTTTAGCTAGTAAAACACAGAAACTCTTCTATTTGAGAACTTGCTTCAAAGGAACTTTATTCTAAAACAGAAAAGGGTAACAATTTTTATTACATAAAACATGAGAGAGCACACCTCAAATAAAAGTAGGAAACCTAATGCCTCAAAAGTTTTATCTTGTGCTCTGTGCACATACATATCAACACACATAGTATGACGAGCAACAGTGACCAGGGCTTGCTGGCATGAGGCACATGGAGCCTGCTCCCTCCTGACCCACCACAACTCACTATCAGTGCTATCCAAGGGTTTCTGAGAGGCCTCTTGACCAAGCAGTGAGTGGCCTGAGACAGGCCTAGTGAAGCTTGTCAAGTCAGGTAGGCTCCTAAAAAGAGTTAGCACATGGAAGTGGCCATAAACAGGCCCCGTTGAAAAGGCATGTGGTGTCACTCCCAGGATAAGGCCCATGGTTAAACATGTGCCCTAAAAAACCAAACATCCCATTTTCCTTACACTGAACTGCAGCTGGGTGACCAGAAAGTGAACTAATAGTTTTTCTTCTTTTATCTGAAAATCAGTAAATCTGTAAGGATTTGGGGCATAAAAACTACACAAAAACAATATAACAATGTTGAACTAGAATAGGGGAAAATCAAAATATTGATTTTAATTTTGTTCCTGTAATAAAAGCTTCATACGGTCGTGAATTTTACTGGACTGTTCAGACTTGTTTTATTGATCCATCCCTTACCCTTGCCTACCTCCACTCCCTGCAGTAGCTAAACGCTTCCCAAGGTCATTGTTCCCTATCATACCCTGCCAGTAGCTTCCACTTCTTAATAGAAAGCAAATGCTACCTATGATTCTCCCATGAGAGGCTTCCTGCATAATAATTAAGAAGTACAAAGTATTTAGACTAGGTTCCATTTATTTTTTTTTCTTTTAGTGACACAAACCAATGTCTTCTAGGATCTAACTGTTCACCACTCTATAAGAAAGAGTCAAGAGCACTTGATATTTTCACAGCTCATTGAGTTAAAAACCAAGCACACATTTATTTTAAAGTTCTTATAGGCTTAAATTCAGTATTGTCCACTGGTATGAAAACCTCTGAAGAGGCACACTGGTAAATACTGTTTGCAGATTACCTTGACACAATGTATTTAACAGAATCGAAAGTGCCCCTGAATGGAGCCCACCACTATTTTATGTCATGAAACCATGAAGCACCATCAACCATAAAGTACACACACTATACCATCTTCAAAACTGGGTTACATCTTAGAATCAATGATTTAGAAGAACAACTAAAATACAATCAAGTCTGGCAATAGCTTTTCTAATATGACGGAAATACCATTCAAAAATACAGTGATCACATCAATGTCACCTACCAGAATATTTCCCAGTTCTGAAATAGTCAAATCCTAGAAGCATACACACATTAATTATGAAATATATTATAGGGAAATTATATTCTCCCCTCAAATTACTGTTTTAGAATATAGTTCATATATACTTCAGACATTTCCTCACTTGATTTTATGATTTTAAAACAGATGACCATTAAATATCTTGTGAAACAAAAAGGCAGTTAGCACCGCTAATTGTCATTTACTGTCTAATTATGAGTGCCCACTTGGAGAAATAACATTAGAAATACAGAATCTGCCAATGGCTTTGAGCCAACTACAACTGGAAATCTAATTATGATTAACGTTTATTATACAGTATTTTATGTTGTCTTTAGAGGAGGGTAATAATGAATCAACTTCTGAGTTTCAATCTCTCTTTGGTTATTAGTTAAACACATGTTTGGTGGTTGCAGCCCAACACTTAAATACATATATACCACCACCACCACTAGCACCGCTAAAAACAAACACCTCATGTGGCCTGGGAAAATGCAGCAGAAAACAGACTAGGGGCCTCTTACAAACAACAAATCCCATATATAAAAAGAAAGTTGAGTTGGCAAAACTACATAGAGGAGGTTTATATATTCCATGTGTCTAGGCAGAGTCCAAGCTACTGTGTCCTTCATGCTCTTCTTTAGCAGGTCACAAGTATAAACAAATGAAAAACAAAATCAAAAGTAACTTGAGAGGAGAAGAGAGAGGCCTTTTTGGTAAGAAAGAAAGGCCCCCCTCCTGGTTATTCCAATGGTATGGCAGCTGCTAGCCCCCACTTAGTGATTTAATGCAGCTGATGCCAATTAGCATTTTGGACTTTAACCAGTGGAAGCAAACTCTCATAGAAAAGGCCTTTTGTCTCAGGCTGGGATCTGACCAGAAGATGAGTTTTTAGTCGACTTACAGGCTGTCAAAGGGTGGTATAGAGGTGGGGGCGCGCGCAGACATCTGCAAAGTAGTAACTTTCATAAGCAGCAATGGGTTTGTCATATGACAAGCCCTCCCCACTCCACCTGAGCACAGAGGAGTGCGTGGTATGAGTGTTTTTTTGTATTTTAATGACCCCTTAAAGTGCTGTTCAAACTCGTTACCTAAATTTTCTCTTATTCCATCAGTGGTAGTAACTATGTGAGGAGAGATGGGCAGACTTCAGATAAGCTAACTGGAATCCAAGAGGACTGGAAGATGTTCTGAGCATTTGCCAGGTGAAATGAAACATTTCATCCTGCATACCCACTTCACAGAATGAAAAGTAGACTCAGTGACAGCTGGATTTAAAAAAGAAAAAAGGTAACTGATTGTTCACTCTATCTTGTTAGTTAGAGAGAGGCCTGATAAAATGAGATACAAGTATCTCTGGAAGACGTCAGCACCAAAATATACAAATGATGCTAGGCGTGGTGGCTGACACCTGTAATCTCAGCACTTTGGGAGGCCAAGAGGAGCAGATTACAAGGTCAGGAGTTCGAGACCAGCTGGACCAACATGGTTAAAACCTGTCTCTACTAAAAATACAAAAGTCAGCCAGGTTTGGTGGTACACACCTATAATCCCAGCTACTCAGGAGACTGAGACAGGAGAATCCCTTGAACCCAGGAGGCAGAGTTTGTAGTGAGCCGAGGTCGTGCCACTGCACTCCAGCCTGGGCGACAGAACGAGACTCCATCTCAAAAACAAACAAACAAAAAAAAACAAATGAAAATACATTTAGAATAAAAATATCTGTTTATAAAAAACCAGTTTACAAGTTTGTTTTTGTCAACGACTACTGAACCTTTTCTGTGACTGTGAACAGGTAGAAAAATGAGAACAGATTACTTTTTATCTGGTAAATCCCACTACATCTAAGAGTATTATTCAGTACCAGACCAATGAATGCAGCACAGAATTAATCAAATTTAATTTTTTTGGCCTCAAAGAAGCACATCATCATGCAACTTAAATGCACTGATTATTCAACTAAACATAGATGAATATAACTATACGGGAAAGATTCCAGAACAAAATTAAGACTACAGGATCTGATCAAAAGGAAGAAATTACATGTTTCTTAAAATTAATCCGCCCCGCCTAAGATCAATCAGTCTCAGAATAAAAACCAATGGAAAAATTAAAAAATTAACATAACTAAAATGGAAATCAGACACTCATGATAGCCTGCTCAAGAAAAAACACTGTTTTGAGCACATTTCAAACAAAAGCGTGCCCCTCTAACTCTGCTACTGAACCAATGAGCTAGTTCTTGGATTCCAAAGCCAGCATGCAATGGCCTAAAGCCCTAGACCCACCCTCTTCTCCATGGAACATACAACACGGAAGTTTAACTATACACAGCAAAGCTCCCAGTGTGTCCTCTGGATCCCCTCCATCTTCGACAAATGCCACCTGCTGAATTTTCAATAAGACTGCACTACTTAGCTGGTACCTAAAAATAATATGACATAGAAGACAACTACACAGTGACACCATTCACCTGGATGGATAAGAGTGGGGAGGACTTCAGATGCTGAATATAGTTCATTCTATTTTCCTCCACATCACTTGTCATCAACAACTTTGGGAGACTGGTGCTTGCCTGAATGATGCCAAGACCACAAGAACGACAAAATACACCTCTATGACAAACCCCCACCAAAAAGCACCACATGGCTAATAACAATAAATTCAAGTAAGATCACTATTTCCTCTAGGATCTAAAAGAAACTATCAGAACTTTCCAAAGCTTCATGTCATCAACACCCAGAAATCCTGACAGTTGGCCTTGTCGAGCCCCAATCTGTAGACAAAATACCATGGGTACAAGTGTCTTCAATAATATACTTGAAATAGTTCATATTAGTACTTAGTTTAAATGAATGCATTGAGGAGGAGGGGAGAAATGTTACTACATATTACCTCTAGATTATAGCCTAACTTTCTATGATTGGCACATACTATTTTCCTAATTTGGAAAAAAAATAAGAGTTTAGGATAGAAGAGTTTGGCCCCAAAAGAATTCAAAATGAGCTTTCTGGAACTCACAAGGTCCACCTCCTTCTGTCCCTGGACTGAGGGTCCTCTCCCCTCCTTGCTGCTCTAGGGTCACTGCCAATTTCCCTGCTTGGGCCGCTGACGCCAAGGGTCAGTTGTGCAGGGAGGCCTAGTAGAGCCTGAAGAACGAGAGCTTGGCTGTTTAAACTGCCTTCAACTGGGTCAGTGGCACCACAAGGCTCTCACCTTAGCCTAGTGGTCATTTCTTCCCGTTTGCTACAATGTACCAATCCAGACCCACAACTTTTTAGTATCGCTCTTCCCAGACTTAAGTCATTCCCGGAGTAAAAGAAGGTAAGTGGAGACTCATCATCCTCTGTCTTCACTTTTCTGACCTGCCACAGGTCCCTTAAGGAGAATCCTGCCTCAGTCTACTCATACCTTTCCCTAAGCCAGTGGCAAACTCCATGAAGCTTCCCATAGCACAAGGAGGGAAACATACATTGGACATACAACATACATTGAATAGAGTGTCATCTAAAACCTTAAAAACAAGTCCAAAAAAAGAATGGCAACAACGAATACAGCTCTAAATGAGGGTGTGATAAGCAACAGTGTTTCTGCACTTCATACTGGATTCATCCAAGCACTCAGAGGCACCAGAGCTCATTCTTATATATTTGACAAAATCTGTCTTCAGTAAAAAAGTATGAAGGGAACTTCGGCTCCTGGCCAAAATAAAGTATCAAGGACAGACGATTTATCCTCCCACCTGAACAACTAAAATTAGACAAAATATATGAAACAGTTACTTCAGGCTATAAGGACAGTGACCCTGAGGGTTGGGAAACACACACAGACTCCAGCTTACTACCCTGACAGGGATTCCAAGCTGAAGCAAAGGGAAAGGAAACCCAAATGGTGCCCAGAGGAGTCTCTGAGTTCAAGAGACAGAACTGAGTCTGAGGGGGCCACAGCCGCTGCAGTTGGAGCTGCAGTACAGAATACCAGAAGGAAGACAGCTGCCCAAAGAGCAAGCATTTCTCCTTTGAAGACTCAGTAGCTCACTATCAACACATCCTCGTGCAGAAAACACCTGAGGTAAGGGACAGAGCCTAATTCCAAAGGATTCTTCAGAACCGTACCCAGTGCTCAAAGGGATGGGAAGCAATGCCTCCTGCCGTTGTCTAGACTGGAAAAACTCTTCATTCACAGGACTCAGGACATTCTGGCCTTGATAGTGGGACCAAACAAGCCTAGACTACATGATGGTATGAACTCAAAATCAAATCTTCAAAGGATCAAATTGTTCCCAAAAACTAGCTTCATCCCAGAACAAAGGTCAAGTATGTTATAAAAAATATAAAATATCCAGTACCCAGTAAGGTAAAATTAACAATGTCTGGAATCAAATTAAAAATTACCAGGCAGCCAAAGAAGCCAGAGCATAGACCTATGACAGAGAGGGGGAAAAGAAAATCATCTGAAACTAACCCAGGAATAACACAGATCATAGAATTTGCAGACCAAAAAACAAAAAAATTAACGAAAGCTACAACCTACACCTCTGGGGGTAAAAACTATTATATCTCTTGGGCATCTGCCGATGAAGGTACCTGAGACCCAATTTGCTTTACATGGTCCATTAAATTAGAATCTAGCTCATTTAGAAAGAAATAACTTGGATTTACAGATGTTTCAATCCTTCAACCAGAGTGGCAGAGTAAAAAGCCCCACATTATCATACAGGTCATCTATGCCCACTTTCCTACCACTAGAAGAATATAATCACAATTTAAAAAAAAAAAAATTAAATCGCACATAGAAAAATCTGTCTACAAAAATGATGTCTGAAATCAGCTTACTTTTGACCCAATCATTTAAATAATTTTTGTTTGATCTCAATTGCTATAAACAAGTTATTATGTGTGAATCAAAGTATTGGCTGTCAAAATGAAGCTAGTAACTATTCCACAGACCCTATTTGGAAAAGCACTGACTTCAGAGGGCAGGCCCAATGGCTAGTATTTACACAGCTCAGTGACTTTCTAACTGACCTTGAGGACATTAGAAGCCAATCACCAATTTCTGATATATCTCATGGTTTACCTTACCCTTTCCCTCATTCTTCCTGTCTCCTTCACTATGGCTTCTTAAGCTCCCCCAACTCCTGCTTATATATTATTCTCTTATGTTTCATGAAACACCATAGTATGTGAGTAGAAAAAAGAAAACAATGATCACCTGGAGAAAAGCAGTGAAATCTTTCCTTGGAAAGCTGTCTTTCAAATGTCATGATATTAAATCAAAATCACCCTGGCTCTTGATGCTCAAGTTGAAATTTGCCAGAGAGTACCAATATGGTAACAAGGAAATAAGCCTTAGTTTTAACGTGTATACACTACCACTTTGTACTTTCAAATAATTCTCTTCATTGTGGATAATTTGCGAATCTGGAAAAGGATCCTATCTATCTTATAAAATGGCAGTTTCCACTTCAAATACAACTGAATGACCTCTGTATCACAGCTCACATGCCTGGAGAAGTCTTTGGAAGAGCCTCATGGGAACCACATATGAAAAACCATTCCCTTTGCTCTAAGAATTCAAAGATGCTTTCCACAGAAGTTCCTCAAGAAGACCATGAATAAGTGTCACAGACTTGGGTAAAACAGAAAATAGACTCAAGATATTTTAATTCCTAATAGACATCCTTCATTTTAAATAAATTTAGGTAACAAAATTAAGGTACAACCATACATTTGGCAATATCATATTGCATCTACTCACATTCTCTGCAGAAAATGTGACAGCATGTATCTGGAAGTCACTCAACACTTCTCACAGCTTCTCACCTGTGTGAATCATTTCCTAATACTGTGGTATGGAAGAAAACTATAGGGTGGCACCAGTCATCATGCCTTCAGCAATTTAACATCACCTCCCTACTTTTCAATCCCAACTAGGAAAATAATTTAGTCTCTCCCTCTCAATTTTCTCTACTTCTTAGAAACATATTAAACCATGTGGTGGGAGACAATGAGAGAAACACAAAATCAAAAGCTTCAAAGTCCCAGTGGAAAAACTACTACACTTGACTAGGCTCTGAGAAAATCTGCCTCTCCTGGGCTACCATCTGCATTACACTAGTTATTCAAAGTGACCTTAACTAAACCCAAGGGGAAGTTTTGCTCTGAACCAAACCAGTATATTCAGTTCTAGCCCATCATGTAAGTGGTCCTTATGGGGAAAGTCTTGTTAGATGCTTCACATTTTGCCACAGAAAGTCATAAAAATGTGTCCCATATTCTCTCTTCTAAACAACAATCAGCAATGTGTGTCCTAACTATGTCAGTCATTACCTCTGTTCATTCAAGACAGTGATAAACTGCAAGCGCTTCTCTTGGAAAAATGTGAAAAGATGTCAAAATTCACAGATATCAGAAAGACTGAGGGAGAAGAGAACCAGTGACCTTCAATATGTGATTCAATTGGAAATAATACCAGCAGCTGCTGAGACTGGCATTGCTCAACTGTACCCCAGAGCACTGAGGAAAGCGGCCACCACAGGCAGCCACACGCTGCAGGTCCCAGCTATGGCACCCTTTTTAGTGGTTTTCCTCTGTGACATTCTCTGAACACAATACATATTACTCCTGACATTGAGTACTATTTGTATTTTATCAAAATAATTTTTCCTTGAATGTAATTTAAAAAGATTATTGCTGAAAATACACATTTTATTACATACAGGAAAAAATGTTTTCCATAAAATAAGCCTAATTTCATAGTGGAAGTCAATAATATAGTATTAATGTAATCTGATTTAAACAGGCAAACAAAGTTTCCTCAAATTTCAGACAAGTTGGTGCTATTTTATCTCACACTTCTTTTACTTCAGTGGAGTCCCCTAGCATCCCACCACCCCATCCAGCACCGTGAGCATACTGTATGCCAATTATTTACGGCAAAGATGCATATTTTAAAAAATAATCACCAGAAAGATACTGTAAATAATTAGCAAACTTTTTTTCTTTGGCTATTAATCATTTTATACAGAACTTTAAGGTTGTCTACTACCTACACATTTCACAAAGCTGTAATAAGTCACTGTGGTCTTAAAACAGCTCACAAGCTTGCCATTGTGTTCCTTAATCTTTACTCCATCTATATGCAAGTAGACAGGGACACACACACATGCTGTGAGGAGGTGAACTGGAGGCTGCAGGAGTGGCTGGATGAAAGACATGAAAGGAAGGCCTTGAGACACTACGGATGCCCTCTGTCTGCCAAGAGTCAAGCAACATCACTCCCTAAAAAATAACACAGTCCTCCCTGTCTTGTGATCATCATCTCCCTGTATTCTGAATGCCTCTGAAGCAAAACACATGCAAAGTCTGCATGGAGTTCTGATTATTTTAAAACTAGAACTCTCACAGGGGGCAAGAAAAATAATGTAGTTGTCAAAACAAAGGAGGATCATAAGCTACCACCCACCTATCTTGTATGTAATGGGGGAAATAAATTTCTGCACAAAAGAAAAAGAAAACTTACTGTCATCATGAAAATACAAAATAAGTGTCTCAAGTGGTACCTCCTCCTCTAAGAGTATGTATTGACTTACAGAGATAGAGACAAAAACTTAAATCAGCTAATTACACATATAAATGTCTCCAGTGAAGACCCTGAAAGCCATTTACCAACCCAAATTCACAAGCACAAAGGATATTACCATGTTGGAACCTGCCCAAGTTATCCAGCTCCAACCAACAATACAAACTGCCAAATTTACCATCTGCCATTACCCAAAAATGAAGGTCAAGAAGTTGCCATCCCACTTCCCTTGGCAGATTTTAACAAGGGCCCCATCCACATGCCCACCCCTTGGTATAAATGCATTCAGTAAGCCTGTGGGCCCACTTCATAGCAGATATCATGTGGGGCACCAGAAAGAGCGAGCAGGGACAGGACAGAGAGACAGAGGGCTCGTCAGAGACACATGGGCCAATGCAGATACAGAGGCAGGCAGAGCACAGGGACAAGGAAATGCAGAGAGAAAGGCAGTCAACACCTGGGAGGGTGAGGAAAGATCGTTCCAGGTGTACTTGGGCAGATGTCAAGGAGGCGCCAAGAAACCTGGCTAGAGTCAGCATAGAAGAAAGCAGACAGGGAATGACACCATACAGAATAAAGCCAGGGAGCCCAAGAGCCAGCAAAACTACTTTCACATTCTTAAGCCTAGACTAACTAAACTCAATAAAACAAAACAAGTCTGTTAGGAGAAATCAAGAAAATGCCCTCATTTCCTGCCAAGCTCAGTACAAATTGGCAGCCTCACATCTGAATCTATCAGCAGTGTGTATAAGGCACTGTCTTGTGCATGGATGCTTATAGACTTGTGCACATTCAACAGCAAGTGTTTCTATTGAATACTAAATCTTGGGCAAAAAGCTGGCACACAAGAATACTGTAACCTATGCTTACAGAATTAATTGGGTTTATTTTTCTAACTAAAAACAGACACAGAATGGGAGAAAGAATGAATTTAAAACTTAAGATTCTCCAAGGCTTAGCACCTTTAAAAAGAAAATCTTAAAACTAAAAGGAAAAAAAGATATGCCTCTTGAGAGCCCAGAGTAAATAATGGGTTAATTTGGGGCTTGCTATTCAGAGCTAAGATCCTTCAGTGGTAAATTTCACTGAAGACATCCTTAATTACTTGGGGGGCGGGGGGGGGCGGGAATCATAAAACCCGCAGGATATAATAAGTAACAAATCTTGGAGACCTTTGTGCTTTAAAATGGTATTGTGAATTTTTTCAGATATTTATAAAAATAAGAGCCAATCTAGAGAAGACTCTCACCTAGTCCAATTCAAGAAGCTAATGAGGCTACTTTTTTACATATTAATTATGGGTACAAATTAATTACAATATATAAATTCATAATATATATGCAAATATAATTAAATACAAAAATTCATATAATATAAATATCATTAAAATATGCACAGTAGTTACCTATATTTTTTTAAAACCCACAGTAGTACTATGGAATCTTCTCTAAACATCCCTTAAAAAAATGTACAGGAGATGCTGAGAAATGCATCTTAGACACAGCAATCCTTGCAAGATTTGATTCAAACCAAATTCACCCTGATGGTTTAGCCAAAGGCTTCCCTCCTGTTTTAGCTACCTATTATACCAAACCAGCCATTTCCTTCACTTAAAATGAAGAAAATTAGCATATCCATGGCAAGTGATGTACTAGCACCAGACTAAGTGATACAAGTACACACCAATTAGACAATGAATCTTCCAATTCACTGAAATCTTTGAATCTGCATAGAAAATCATGCTGGGCTTCTGAATCATTTATGTGCTCATGTCAAGTAAGTATACTTGGCATTATCCCATTATGCACTAAATAATTTACATACAGTTGCAGGAGAAGAGAACTACATCTTTAGACCAGATGTTTTTGAAGTTGGTGCTGCCAAGCACACAAAGAAATCGCACAGCTGTGTCTATCAACCACAGACACGATGTCAGAGTCCAGCTTTGAGAAAGGCTCAGCAGTCGGCTATCTTACTCCCAAACAAAGCAACAGATGCTGATGATGATATAATAAAGAAATACTGAGGCTGAATTCCCTTAACTAAGCAACTGATGGAAGATTTGAGTCAAGTTATCAAAAACAAGCAATCTATCAAGAGGTTTCAAATGGTACTTAAGCCTTAAACAGTCATCAGGCCTTTTCTAAGTAATATACGGCTTCCTTTCCCTAACCTTCAAACAGTCATCAGGACTTTTCTAAGTAACATACTGTTTCCTTTCCTTAACTTCAGTTTTATTTATATTGAGATGAGTTAAAATAATAAAGATAATGACAAATATCATTTAAGAAGCAACTATCAGGAAAATATATTGATTAAACCACCATATGTATGGTGGTGATTAGCATCCACTTTTCAAGATCTTGTAAGCCAACAATAACAACAATAAAAAACAGCTAAGAATAAAAAGTGCTTCTCTGTTCAAACAAACAGTATTATGAAGTTATTAAAGTGGTCTGTTACAATCTAAAAGCCATATTTTTTCAAGTGTATGATCAGGAAAAAAAACCACTACATGACTATAACGTATATATACTCTATTTACAAGCTCAACGTTGTAGAAGTGTACTGTGAAGTGGTGACTAGAAAAAAGTCATAGAGTATGTAGCTGAGACTAAACAAGATTAAGTAATTTACCATCTGAATTATTCAGGAGAAATCTTTCTAAAATAAATAAATACAAACTAATTTTTAAACTAAATGCAGCCACACAGATAAACACATTTGACTGGGGGGCTTTCCCTGAGTGACTAGCAGCTGTAAGAAATAGCTTTATTCCACAAAAGACAGGAAACACACCAGAATGGGGGTGGGGGGACTCTTAAGAAAATTTTTTTCCATTTTCCAGTTTTCTAGATGTACTCATCTAGAATCATTACTTTTATTGTTAGAGAAAAAAGTCTTTCCATCATTTTTAAAATAACTTTATCTACACACACACACACATATGCAACTAGAAAAATATACATTAATGTCTTAACAGGCATTAAGCCAAGGTGATATGAATTATGAGTGTCCTTTTTTTTTCATCTTTTTACTTCTCTATATTTTATCCTTAGAATATATTTCATAGAAAGTAAAAATTAAGAAATACAAGTTTAAAAGTCACTTAAATTTTTTTTTCCAGCAGCTTTACTGAGTTATAATTTATAAATCATAAAATTCACTACTGTAGGTATACTAAATTGGGGGGTAATGTAGCAGGGGAAATACATTTTAATTTTCTTACCATCCTGATAAGCAAAACTAACCAGTAAAGTCAAAGGCCCAAAAAGCCTTGAACTTTTAAACTAGCATAAACAGAACAGTTAAGAAAACACTCACTACCTAACAGGACCTCACTTGAAGCAGCATTCATCTATGAATTCTGCTGTGTTAGAGCCAGAAGCTGCCCACAGTCACAGACTCTGTGGCTATAAGGAATACGCAGGGTCCCTCACTTGCACAAAACCAGCAGTTCCTCTGTGTAAGGTCGTGGGCACAAGCGCACACAGATAGCACCCACATCACAGAGCCCTCCCTCATCATCTGCCATGTTGGGTTAGAATATGGGTGAGATGGCCAGGAGCAGTGGTTCATGCCTATAGTCTTAGCACTCTGGGAGGCTGAGGCGGGAGGATTGCGTGAGCCCTTGTGCCCAGGAGTTTGAGACTAACCTGGGAACACAGTTGAGATCCTGTCTCTAAAAAAACCTTAAAAATAAAAAATTGGCTAGTTGTGGTGGCACATGCCTGTAGCCCCAGCTACTTGGGAGGCTGCAGTGCTCCGAGAACTGCTTGGGTCCAGGAGTTCAAGGCTGCAGTGAGCTGTGATCACACCACTGCACTCTAGCCTGGGTGACAAGAGTGAGTGAGACCCTGTCTCAGAAAAAAAGAAGAGTAAATGAAAGACTCGAAAAGGCTGCAGAGGCTGTGAGCCAACACTACTGCACACGTGCCCAATCACACAGAATCACCAGGGCCAGTCAGGCCCAGAGAGATGTGCTGCTTTAATTGTAGTTCCAAATTTTAATCTCTTCTATCTCAATGGTCTTCTTCCTCCTTTCCCTTTTGAACAAAAACATCTGTACAATCACTTTCCAAATAAACAGTTTTATTCTGCTTTCCAAACAACTTAAAGAGGAAAAAATAACCAGGGAGTCTTTTTCAGTTCTAGCTTCAGGGAAAGAAAAATCCAGCATTTTCAGTAAGTGAACAAAAGTTAAGTTCACCGGGCACATTAAAAGTGAAACAGCTGAAATGAAGGCATTCACTCTTCTCTTGTATAAACACCTTCCCTCACTCATTCAAGAAAGAAAGATCCGCAAGGAGACTCCGGGGAAGACGACTCATCATCAGGAAATACCACCTAACTACAGATTCCCTTAACCTAGCAGTTACTGCTGTTATTGCTGCTCTCCTAGGCATGACAAAATATCATATCAAATATCTTGTTTTTAAAACATCCTTCTCATTAAAAACAAGACTCTAAGAGATTTCTTACTTCATCATCTGTTAAGAGACAAGGTGGGGACAGGAGCTGGGTATGGTGGGGCAAGAATGCAGGCTTCCTTGGAATTGTATTTATTTGGCTGTATCTCCCTATCTTTATTCCATCCCAAACCTATGCCACCTTAAGGGAGCATGGGGAGCACATGCTGCAAGTGCAGCAGGGTCAGTAGGAAAGCTAGACAGCCTCACCAACAGGGTGAGCAGGAAGCAGCAGTGAGACACAGGCCAAAAAAATCCCAAGGAGTGCTGCACAAATTCTTTGCAGAAGACCTGTAACAGGGGGAAACACGCTGTAAACCAGCCAACAAAGATAGCAGAGAGTAAAGTTCCCAAGTCATCAAATGCTAGCAACATTATCTACTCTTTCTCAGGACTCTTGCAGTTAAGATAATACAATTAAGTCAGAAAAGAAGAAGATATGTTACCATGCCCAAACTATGAGAAATAACAGAAGTGAGTATTTTCCCTATAACCTGCACCTCAGCATCTCTTATCCATCACAGAATTTCCTAAACTAGGTAAATTCCCTTCTATCTCTGCAGCCATTCAATTCAGCACCTACCACATAACTAGTATTACATCAATGCCAGGAATATATTCACTTGGAAGTTAGTGAGACACCAATCCAAAAGCCAAACAATTTTAAGAGCGATGAGAATAAGTGAGCTCTTCGTATATGCAGCCATACAGGTGGACCTCACAAACATAATGCTAACTGAAAGAAGCCAGACACAGAGTATCATATGATTCCATTTATATTAAGATCAGACGCAGGCAAAAGTAATATGTGGTGACAAAAATCAGGACAGTGTCACCCCTGCACAGAACAGTTAGTGACTGAAAGGGGCATATGAGGGCACTCTTGGGCTAACGGCAAAGTTCTGTTTCTCAATCTAGGTGCTGGTCCACTGAAGGGTTATATATAGTTTTTGGAAATTTACTGAGTGTATGATTTGTGTACTTTTCTGTATGCATGGTATACTTCAACAAAAAGGACAAAATATAATTTTTTTTTTTTTGATTCGGAATCTCACCCTGTTGCCCAGGGTGGAGTGCAATGGCACGACCTCGGCTCACTGCAACCGCCACCTCCCAGGTTCAAGTGACTCTCCTGCCTCAGTCAGGAAAGTAGGGATTACAGTAGCTGGGATTACGGGCGCACGCCACCATGCCTGAATAATTTTCATATTTCTGGTAGAGATGGGGTCTCACCACGTTGACCAGGCTGGTCTCCTGACTGCATGACTTACCCACACCAGCCTCTCAAAGTGCTGGGATTATAGGTGTGAGCCACTGCACCCAGCCCAAAATATAAAAATTTAAGAGTTACTGAGGGTTGTATATATGAAGACATGTCTCCCAAACTCAGTGCTCATATACACAAAGGCAAGTAAACACAGCTACCCTCGGGAACTGGCTTCCCAAGACCCGTCAGCCATGCTGCTACAGCATAGGTACGTTAAGGAGAGAGAAAAAGTGTCAGAATGTCTAGACATAAAAGAAATACAGGTAAAGAAAAACTGGCACAAGGTTCCTGTGCTCAGAGAAAAGCCCTTTGGACACGCTGGGGGCTTCAGAGCCCCAAGAACATCATGATAACCATCAGATAACTGACAGAGAGTGGCAATCCCATTTCTGAGGCAGGTTTCTATCTAGGCAGAACTTGCACTCAGACTTGGAGACCAATCAGCACCTGAGAATACTAGGGAGACGAGTCAGGAAATAAAATTCTTTCACCCCACCAGGAAATCATTTTCATAGTTCTAAATATCATCTAAAACCTCTAACGCATACTAAACTACATATAATGCCCAAGGTTCAATGGGACAATTGTTTTGCAATTAAAACAAATTTTTACATATAAAAAGAAGGAAGGGGACACACTGTTTATTCAACAATAATTAAATGCCTACTAAATGCTAGGCACTGAATTTGCACATGGGATGATACGTCACAAAAAAATTAAAACAAACGCAATTAAAACAAATTGCAAAATAAAATGCAAGCTTGTGGGCAGGATCACAGCCAAAATATAATCTGGATTCCCTGTTAGTGCACAGAGTTAAAACCAAGGGAGAAAGCCTGACCTGTGGCACAGATGTTGCAGGCTAACGTAGAACAATACGACAGAGGGGCTGCACTCTCAGGGGCTGGTCATTCACCAGAAAGCAGCTTTCTAAGGGGATTTTCTGCCCTTGGAGCAGACAGCCTGGCTACCTGCAATGCTCAGGCCATTTATGCATTAACAGCAGCATACTACAATATGGCAAGTTCAGATGCTAAAAACCCAGCCCATCAACTAGCTGGCTCCCTAATCCCATTTTAGATCAAACTCACAGAATTCGACTCTCTTGTCTATAAGGTTAGTACAAAACTCAGAAAAACTGGGAGATTTCTCACCAAAAATGTCTTTCCTTATGTCGGGGCATGATGCTGATGGGAGTGGAGGAGGGCAGGGATCCGTTTCTCTAACTAAACAATTAGATTCCACTGTCACATAAACGTTTAAGATCCTGCGTATGTTGTTACAATAGATTTTCACGAGATGTTGACAGACTAATAAAACAAGCAATTCCAGAAAGGTTTATCATTTGGACAGGTTAGTTCAGGCTAGAATTTATACCCCAGTCCTATGAAGAGATGTAAACTTGAAAGCAGTTACTGGAATTAA
The DNA here is from genome assembly GCA_963574635.1 of Cheracebus regulus. Lineage (NCBI taxonomy): Eukaryota > Metazoa > Chordata > Mammalia > Primates > Pitheciidae > Cheracebus > Cheracebus regulus. The sequence goes on from CAUYQU010104641.1 coordinate 156,864, forward strand.
ATTCAGGGGGCAAAAAACTGGGCAGGGGTGCTAAAGAGATCCTTTTAAGAGACTTCACCATCTTAAGTGTTTCAACGGAATGGGCACAGGATACCTAAAACCTTTTCTAACTGTACTGCTTCACCATTTTGCCACATTTCAAAGGGCATGTCACTGTATAATTAAAAGACAACCAAAACTGTTTAATCATCAAATAGTTTCATGGGCAAATGTGTGTGTGTGCACACACACACACACACACACAAAACCATCAACCAAGCATATGTAACTTACTTGAGTTCTGGGTTTTTTACATAAAAAAGAAGGAAGGGGAGATACCATTCATTCAACAGTATTTAAATGCCTACTATATGCTAGGCACTGAATTTGCACATGATACTTCACTGAAAAAAACTGGCCAGGCACAGCAGCTCACACCTATAATCCCAGCACTTCGGGAGGCCGAGGTGAGCAGACAAACAAAGCGCCCTGTCACTATGGGGCTTATATTCTTGGGGGATAAGTGGTTAGTGGCATGGTGGAGGCAGTGATATACATTAAGTAGAATAAATAAGCCAGTTATATATATATACGGTGATGTGGATAAAGGAAACATAGGACTGGGCAAGAGTTTTAGGAGTAAGAAAAGGCCATTCACTGTGTCAAGGCATGATGAAGGTGCAGGAGTGAGCTGGACAGCTGTGAGGGAGTGGCATTCCAGGCACAGGGAACAAACAGCAAGTGATAGGTCTCTGGGTGGGATCGGGCATGCAGGGTGGATAAACAGTGAACAGGCCTGTGTGCTTCAAGTGACTGTGGGAAGGAGGAGAGGAGGGGTGGGAAGGAGGAGAGGAGGGCTGAGAAGGAAAGGGCTGGGAGGCCAGTTAAGTAGGGCCCTGTCATGTCAGCCACTGTAAGAACCCGGGCTTTTACTCTGAGCTAAGTAAGCAGCCTATAAAAAACTGTATTCTGTTTCCCAAGCTTCACTCAGCTGCTACAGTGACAAGTGACTGGGGAACAAGCACGGAGGAAGGAGGCCCCTAATGGGGGCTACGGTAGAAATCTAAGCAACAGCGGTGGCAGCAGAAACCAGAGGGACAGCCAGGGGTGGCAGCACAGAGGCTGCGGTGAAAGGGTCAGATTGCGTGTGTTCATTCTTACAGACTCTCACTGACTATGAGGAGACCATCAGACTCATTAGAACGTATAATGAATTTCAAAAATACTAACTAGTAGTTACTAACTTGTAGTCAATCTACCCATACCCACTATCTACCAAAATTTTTCTGACACAAATGACATTGTTTGAAGGCAGAACCAGTAGGATTTCCTGACAGATGAGCCAAGTGGTACAGGACAGAAAGCAAGCAGTCCAGCCAGAATGCAAACCTTTTTTGGGCCTGAGCAATGAGGAGGGTGGAGTTGCCACCAACTGAGAATAAAACAAGGCTCCAAGTGGAACAGGCTTACGGGGAAAGAACAGGAACTTACATGAGGCATGTTGAGTTTAGTCTTTCAGACATCCAAGTAGAGATGCTGAAGAGGCAGGTGATATTCTCAATGCAGCACTCAGGAGAGATGTCTATTTAGTCCTGAGGCCTGAAACCATCCCTAAAAAGGCCAGCTTGCAAGGGTGGCCTTCGGCTGACATCTAGGATTTTGATCTGGGTAGGGTTTCCACCACTCCCAGAACTGGTAAGAGTGGCTCACTGTACCTAGAATGTGGTTTACATCAAACACCGATTTTCCTTTTGGAAGTCTGAAACTTTGGGTACATGCTAGGCAGAGGCTGCTTATACTGTCACCCCCAAATAAAAAATTCAAGGTACTGAGTCTCTAGCAAGCTTCCTTGGCAGACGGTATTTCACATGTGCCATTACAGCTCTGCTGGAGGAAATTAAGCAGGGCCTATGTGACTGCACGGGGATACGACTCTGGGAAGTCTGTGCCTGAATCCCTTCAGACTTCCTTCCACACGCCTGTCCTTTTGCTGATTTTGCTCTGGATCCTGTCACTGTGCTATAAATCACAGCTGCAAGTACACCTATGTGCAGGAATCGAAATTGAGGATGGTCTTGGGGACCTTCAACATGACATTCTTTTCAACACATTTGGGGGAATGGAAGCAAAAATGGAAGTGTCAAGATAAAAAAACAAAACTGCATGTATAGCCCAAAGCTGAAAGAAGAGGAGGAGGAAGAAAAGAGAAAGAGGAAGAGGAGGAGGAGGAGGAAGAGGAAGAAGAGGAGGAGGAGGGGGAGGGAGGAAAAGAGGAGGAGGAAGAAGAAGAAGACGAAGAAAAGAGAAAAGAGGAGGAAGAGGAAGAAGAGGAGGAGGAGGGAGGAGGAGGAGGAGAAAGGAAGAAGCAGCGGCAGCAGAAGTAGCAGCTGGGGAAAGGAGATGGGATGGTGAAAGGACAGTATCCATTTTTCGAAAAAACAACAATTTAGATTATACAAAATTTGTTGGGTGATTTTTTTTTATTCAACCATTTATTTTACTTTGAAAAAATGCCTTTAGTTCATAAAACGATGAAATTAAGAAAACTGTGGATGTTCAATCTGCTGGAAGAATGTTCATTAATAATTACAAAGACCATCCTTTCACAGCAAGTTTTAATTTACCAAGAGATCAAGAATTGTTACTCCTAAAGCATAATTAATCTTTCTCTTCTGCCCCAAAACTGAGAACAGTGTTTTTAAAACTAAGTGTTCAGTACTTGTTTAAATGAATGAATTAGTGCAACTCCATGAATAGCATTAAAAACAAAAAAACTATAAACCATGGTTTACACTTGCCATTTCCAGTCCCAGTGAACCAAAATTACATCTAAACAACGCAATTAGTACTTAGTCACATTTTCAATAAGAATGAATGCTACTTCTCACCATTCCTTTTTGATATTTAAAACTAGCCTACAAATTAGTAAACGTATGATTATTAAAATAGCACATAAATATTAACATAAAGTCTGTCTCTAATCTTTCAAAAGGGACACTATATATATTTTTTGCTACTGCTCAAAACACTTTTGGAAATTCTCCTGTAAAACTGCCTTTTGGCCAGATGTGGTGCCTCATGCCTATAATCCCAGCACTTTGGGAGGCCAAGGCAGGAGGACTGCTTGACCACAGGAGTTTGAGACCAGCCTGGGAAACACAGGGAGACCCAGTGTCTACAAAAAAATTTTAGTCCCAGCTACTCAAGAAGCTGAGGTGGGAAGATCTCTTGAGCCATGATCACACCACTGCAATCCAGCCTGGGGGATAAAGCAAGATCCTGTCTCAAATAATAATAATAATAATGAGGAGAAGAAAGAACAGAAGGGAGGGGAGGGGAGGGGAGGGGAGGGGAGGGGAGCAGACCACAACACAAGACAGTAGACTAGAAGAATACAATAGAAAATATAAG
>CAUYQU010104642.1:0-13329 GCA_963574635.1 Cheracebus regulus
TTGCACTGGTTTCTTCCCATTTTTGTGGATTTATCCACCTGTCGTCTTTGTAATTGCCGACTTTCAGATTGGGTCTCTGAGTGGACGTCCGGCTTGTTGGTGATGAAGTTTTCTCTGTTTCTTAGTTTTCCTTTGGCGGACGCCCCTTCCCCACAGAGCTGGGCCTTTCCGGGTTCAGCTGTGCTTGCTCTCAGTCCTCAGTGCTTCCAATTGCTGTTCTCCTTGTGGGAATGGGAGCAGCCGAGCCCAACTAAAAGGGCACCCAGTCCCGTATACTCCGCATCGAGAAGCGCTGCGCCGGGGCGCCAGCAAAACAGCCGCGCCAGCCAAAAGCGTCACGCTAGCAACCCATGTGGCTCCTTCGCTGGGAATCTCCCAGTTTGTGGGCATCAAAAATTCGTCTGCAATTGCGGCATCCACTTGCTCTCTGTGCTTTCACTGGGAGCTACAATCCTGAGTGGCTGCTACGTGGCCATCTTAGATCTCTCTCCGTCCGGTGTTGAAGTTTTTCTGTTTCTTAGTTTTCCTTTGGCGGATGCCCGTTCCCCACAGAGCCGGACCTTCCTGGGTTTGCTGTGCTTGCTGTGAAACTCTCAGTCCTCAGCGCTTCCAATTGCTGTTTTTTTTTGTGTGGGGATGGGACCAGCCGAGCCCGTCCGTCCTGCATACTCCGCACTGAGTAGTGCCGCGCTGGGGCACTGGCAAAACAGCCGCGCTGGCCAAAAGAGTCGTGCTGGCGACCCGTGTGGCTCCTCTGCTGGGAATCTCCCAGTCTGTGGGCAACAAAAATTCGTCGGAAGGTGCAGCGTCCACTCCTTCTCTGTGCGTTCCCTGGGAGCTACATTCCTGAGCTGTTGCTAATCGGGCATCTTGGATCCCTCTCCCCTAATTATCTTTATTGTATTCACTTGATAATTTTCAGAATTAGGTAATCTGCAAAAGAGTCTCAGTTACTACTACCAATTTGTAAGGTTCTTGTGTAAGGTAACTTTGAGTAAAATTACTTGCAAAGTACAAAATATGAAGGTTGTTTTTTAAAACAAAATATGTGGCATGAGGTTATTGATTCTTTAGAAAGAAGTGTGAACAAAATATAGCAAGCAAAGAAATGGAAACCAGAAATTGTCAAGAAAAAAATGACATTTGGTCATTGAGAAACAGAAATATTAAAAACACAACTTCTATAATAGAAGAAATCATTAAGAGTACCAAGAAAGACTAAAATTGTTCAAGTAAGCAAGGTCTATGGCATACATCATATGATAATTATGAAATTTGTAAATGTTATTACAATATTAGTAGCCATCAACTGAAAAATCACAGTTGACAAGAAAGTTTGCCAAGCAGTTTTTAGGAAATTTATCCATCTTAGGAAAAGGAAATTAAAAAGAGAAATTGTGCCAGCATTTACTGAGCATCTACTGTGTGCTAAGTCCTAGAATATAAAAGTGGAAAGTCAAGATCCTGATCTCAGAGACTATTGGCTGTGGCCAAAGGATTGGCTTGAAGATGCTTTTCCCAAAAAAGGGGTTGTAAATCAGGGGAAAAAAACTGACAAAAATAACCATTTAACTGCTATGGAATCAAACAAAGGCATATGAGAATATGATAAACTTTATCCTTGAAAAACTGCTGAATTTTGAATATATGAAATCTTCCAGAGGATGAATGGTTTACTGGCTCGAGGTGTTGGAGCGCAACCTTAGTCCAGTCATTGGCTGCTCATTAAACTTTACAGTCAGAAGTGTAACCTGTAGGAATCCAGGTTTAAAAATTACAATAATAATTTTTAAAAGACATAGCAAGACCCTGTCTCTACAAAAAGGAAGAAAAGGAGGGAGGAATGAAAAGAAGTAGGAAGGAAGGAGGGAGGGAGAGAAGGAAGGAAGGGAAGGAAAACTGAGCAGGGATATCCATGACTACACCCTACAGGGAGACAGATTTCACAGATTTAGCCCTGGCATGTTACTAAACAAAAAACAAATCACAACAATAAAAAACAACAACTACCTTCAGGGAAAAGGTCATACTCCAGAGTTGCTACAATATATTACCTAAAATGTTTTATTTCTGACAAAAATTCAGAGACATGCAAATAAACTAGAAAGTTTCAATTAAAATTTTCAGTAGAAAATTATCAGTAGAAACTGCATCTGAGGATTCCCAAATGTTATGTTTTGTAGACAAGGACTTCAAAGGAGCTATTATAAGTATATTCAAATAACTAAAATTCAGATTTAAAGAATTATAGAAAATTATGGATAACATGATTCAACAAGTAATAAATCTCAATAAGGGGATAGAAATTATAAAAAGAAAAAAGAATTAAATGGAAACTGGAGCTGAAAATACAGGATGTGAAATAAAAAATTCACTGGAGTCTCTCAGTAGCAGATTTGAGATGGTAGGAGAGGGAATTAGTGAACTTGAGACAAACCAATAGAAATTATTCAGTCTGAAGAATATGGAGAAAAAGACCAAAGGAAAATGAGCAGACCCTTGCAGAGCAGAGGGACAACATTGAGTGTACCCACGTAGATGTAATAGGGGTCTTATAAGGAGAGAAAGCAGTAGAGAGAAAAAAAAATGTGATGAAGTAGTGGCCAAAGACTTGCCAATTTTGAAAGCCAACATTACAGATACAAGAAACTCAATTAACCCCAAGTAGTATAAACACAAAACCATCCACATCTAGACACACAATAGTCAAACTATTGAAAGCCAAAGAAAATGAGAAAATCTGGAAAGCAGCAAGAGATAAAACAGCTCATGACATAGAGAGGAATTTATGCAATTAATGAGTGACTTCTCATTTGAAAGCTGCTGGAAGAAAAAATCAACCAAGAATTCTGTATTCATCAAAACTAGCCTTGAAAAAGTGGAGGTGAAATAAAGACATCTCCAAATTTTAAAAAGACAGAGGAATCCATTGCTAGCAGACCTGCCTTACAAGAATACCATAGGAAGTCTTTCAGGCTAAAAGGAAGTGACACCAGAGGATACTTCAAATTCACAGAAAAAAAAATGAAAAGCAATGGAAATGGTAGATATGTAGGTTAATATAAAAAGCTTTGTATTTTTCTCATATAGTAACTTCTTTAAAATACATAGGATTCCATAAAGCCATTATTATAATTATTACTGAATTTATTGTTAAGTTTACATACATATATATAATTTATATGACAGTAATAATGCAAGGAATGGGGAGAGAATGGAGCTATAAATGAGCAGGTTTTCTGTGTTTCACTGAAATTATCTATTATTAGTCTGCAGTTGATTGTGGTAAGTCAAATGCATATTGTAATTGCTAAAGCATCCATTAAGAAAATAATTCCAAATAAATTTAGAAAATCAATATAAGAATTAAAGTGGTACACTAAAAATATACTTAACACAAAAAAGGCAGTAAAGGATGCATAGAAAAACAAAAAACACAAGAGACTTATAAAACAAATAGCAAATGTAAGTACAGCCATGATAATTAAATGTGAATGGCCTATATATCTCAATCAGAAGACACAGGTTGACAAACTGGATTTGAAAAAGCAAGATCTAACTAAAATGCAGTCTACAGATATACAACTTAGACTCAAAGACACAAACTAATTAAAAGTAAGTAGCTAGAAAAAGATATATTATGCAAACAGTAACCATAAGAAAGCTGTAGTGGCTATACTGTTACCAGGCAAAATAGACTTTAAGACAAGAAATATGCTATAGAGAAAGAGAGCTATTTTATGAAAAAAGGTCAAGAGACCAGGAATATAAAAAAATTATAAATATATACACACCTGGCAATAGATCCCCAAAATACATGAAGCAAAAACTGACAAAATAAAAAAGAGAAATAGAACAAATCATGGAACTGAATTGATTAATTTCAGTCAACTAAAAAACACAAAATATTTGGTTGTCACTAGTAATGTCTGTGTAAAAATAATATTATACCAGACAAATATAAGTTCCATTTGTATTATCACACACGTGTACGTGCACACACACACACACACATATATACACACACACAGGAATGAACAGTACTAATTGCAGTTCCCTAAGACTTTTAGGAAAGTATGAATTTGACTATAGTTTCCCATAAATCTTAGGGAAGGAGAGGTTTGACTATGATCTCATAAAAATCTTAGAAAACAATGAATTTGACTAAAGATTTCCCCTAAGGGATAATTATCAGAGGTTTTCAAGTTTGAAGAACCTCTCAAATTCAGCCTAAAGCTATGTCTAAGAATTTGTACTCAATTGATTACCTAGGTAAAGGAACATGGAATATGCCTACTAGAGTTAAAGGTCCCATATGAGGTGACATTTCTTAAGTTGTCTCAAAGGTAGAAGTAAAATTTAAAATATGTTATTAAATAGGAAAATAGGCCTAGGCAAATTAGATGAAGTTCTAGCAAGGCAAGTGCAATGCAAAAACTCAGTAATATAAGAACATGATGGACCAAGACTGAGTAAGTGTAAGTTTCACAGAAAAAGAGCTCAAACTAATAGGCAAACACATAATGAATGTAGGATTGTGCAGAGAACTAATACAATGCAAGGGTTTATTTAAAAAGAGTGTGGCATACAAGTTTTAAGGAAGATTCATTTTATTATGATCTTTTAGTTAATTTGTATTCATATATTACATCTGGATTTTTTTCTACTATACATTTTAGAAAGCAGGAACTAAAAGAAAGTGCAGAGAAGAATGGGTGTTATGAAAAGTCATGAATGGAAAATAGGTCCTTCAAAAGGGCAAATAAAAGGAATTTGTGTTACTTTTCTGAAAATAAGAAAGGGTAAGAGATGGCAGCATAATTTTTAAAACTAGTCTAAGAATCAACAGCTGTTATTTCTAATTCAAGGTCGTCTTTGCTTAGACAAGTCCAATGATGACGATGATGAAGATGATATTTCTAAAATTGACACTAATATTTATAGAGGACTAATGCTTACCATTTACATGGGTTGCCTTATTTAACTTCATAATCATGTTGTATGGTGAATACTCAAATTAGCTCCATTTTTCAGATTAGAAACTGAATATAATTTTCCTCAGATGAAAACAGTGCTATTAAAATGTGTCCTACTTACTGTTTCAGGTGGAAACATGGAAATGCTTTGCAACACTCTAGCTGCCAAGGTTTATTCGTCTTACTAAAATTATAGGAATTCTATGTAACAATGCTTCATGATCATTAAGAACCAAGTAAGGGAATATTGGCCTCAAAGCAAAGCCATTAACTTTTTGCTCTGATATAATTAAAGGCAACAAGAGGTTGTTGAATACCTGTTATATGCTTAATATGGTTTCAGATGCCATGCTAGGATATACAAAAAAGAAAAAAGAATCAAATATATTTAATGTTCTAATAATAGTTTTAGCTAATGTTTATTGATCACTATATGTTCATTTAGTCTTCACAACAACCCCATGAAGTAACTACTATCATCTTCATCTTATAGATGAAGAAATAGAAGCTAGTTAATGACAGAACTAGGATTCAAACCCAGGTACTTGGGCTCCTCAGCATGGCTTGAGAGACAGAGAGAGAAAGAGATGATAGATAGATAGATAGATAGATAGATAGATAGATAGATAGACAGACAGACAGACAGACAGACAGATAGATGATTGATAGCAAGGTAAATTAGGTAAGGCTATTTGAAATCAGGAAAAGGGAAAAGTCATTTTGAACCAGCTTGAACAAGTAGCTTCTGCATCCTTAAAGTGATGGGTTTGGGTGCCAGAAAATGGTACAGAGTACATTATAAGTTGTATGGGAATGAGCAGAGCATATTTCGAGTGAACAGAAGGTGGAGTTGAAGATGGATATGCCCTGTGTTTTGTGGGTTTATTTTTTATCTGGGGGAATGGTGGAGAGACTTCAAGTATGCCAACGTGCCCAGGCAGGCTTTGATGACTAGAGGCATATGTGAGATAAGGTAGGGCCACATGTAAAGGGATCTTTAATAACAGAGTGAGGTATTTGAACTTAAGATGATAGGTAGTGAGGGATCATGTGTCATAATGAAACCCAGCCATCTGGTTAAAGTTAGCAATTGGCCCTGAGGTGATAAACTACTGGCAAGCTGGGAGTGAGCCTGAAAAGAAAATGATGAATCTGACATAAATGTTGAAGATATGTTACCAAATATCAGAGACTGACTGGATAGAAGGAATAAGAGAGAGGGAGGAGTCAGATGGGCTCATGTTTTCCAGTGTAAGAAACAGGAGACTAGAATAACTGTGGCACCAAGAAACTGAGACAAAGAATGCATCTAGGTGGGAGAAAGCAAACGTTTTTTAAATGTTTGAAAGAGAACGTGAGAGCCATTTTGGAATGGACTTTAAAGTCCTTGTTGATAGCTGACCTCAATCCACAATAGGACCTAAGACAGCTAATCTTAAGTTTTAATAATTCTTTGCTTTTAAGAAGTTACCAGATAAAATACTAACAAGGATAAATGTTAATATATCTGAAATAGACACTGGACCATATGGCCTCATAAGATTCCATGCATGAATGCATTCAACAGACACATACTGTAAACCTCCAGCCAGCATTGCATAGTAGATGGTGGCATAGCGCTTTGCACTTTTTCCATAGGCCAAATGTACACATGGAACAGTCTTGGAATGGTTGTTGTTAGTTTAGGTCACACTGTACCATTTTCCAGTTCAAGTTCTAATAATAGATAGTACCTATTATTTAATGATGTTGATACAAAAATATAATTTTCTTTAATTACTCTTGTTTTGGGTTAATCCAAGAATCTGAGTTTCATTTATAATATAGCAGATCAACTGCTTGAAAAAAAAAGGCCACACTATTATCGCTTTCTTACCTTTCGTGGCAAAACTGCACAACATAAAGCATTTATAGGCCTATCTTCTGTTTAAAATAAATTTAATTAAATTTGAATTTAGCAGGCCTTGCAGCATACAAACAATATTAACTTTGCTGTTTAGCCATACTTTGGGTTTGCATGTTATACAAACATCAGCACCCTGGTAAATGAAGAGTAGAGAACTGGCCCTTCTGAACTACCTCTCAACCCTTTCATGCAAGTATTTTAAAAAGAGATAATGAAAAGAATTTGACCATCTTTTTATTATTGTTAAATACATATATTCTTGGGAAAGGGGCTTCCTGTTGAAGATGTGTTCTTTTTAAACACCAACTTAGTGAAGTAGTTTATATTTTGTCCTGACTTCTGCTTTGAAATATTACAAGATCGTTTGTGTATCCGGTGGCTTTGATGAATAAGATAAAGGAATGTTGCTTTTCAATATGTCATGTACCCATTATTCTACTTTTTAGAGAAGAAAGCTTTTTATTTATTCTATTGTCCCTATCCTAGTAATATGCATCAAGATTAAAGAGTATACACCATGGATAAAAGAACAGCTCCTTGGTGTGGTCTATGGACTAGTGCCCATTAGGAAACTATGTGTAACTAGTCTACAATCAGTTTCATATTGAAAAGTGATTAGAAACTTCTGTAGCAATTTGGTATTGTCCTGACATCCAAATACATGATTTTGTATTTAATAAAAATCTTAGCAATGCATTAGAAGTTTAAGAAAATGAAAAACAATAACAACCATCAAAACAAAAACAAAAAGTAAATTCTGTTTCTTCAGCATACTGTTCTGTGAGATTTTAATAGGCATTCCATAAAAAACACGTCTCTTCCTTAGATAAGTTTGGAAGGAACTGATATAAAATAAGTCATATAAGTTCTTATCTTCTGGATTCCCAGGATATGCGTTGTGAACCTCCAAGTGAAGGTAAGGTAAGCAGAGTCTCCTGAATCATAAATCCCTGGATTTGTAGAACATCTCCAAAGAATAATGTCGTGTAGAGGATCCTTTACCAAAAGAATTAGGTTTTTGTTTGTTTGTTTGTTTTTGCTATTTTTAACATTTCAGTTGCTTCCTATGCAGCTTTAGGATAGCACTGTAATTTTTAAATCTTGATTTTTTCCCTTAATTTTTGAAACATGGCCTGCAATGTTACCATTGTAATCAATGTTACTATTTTGCTAATTTCATGAATGTTTTATGTTCTCATTTAAAAATTTTAAAAAGCTGACCAAATGCTCAAGAAGACACAAAGTCCCACCCCCAAAAGCCAGAGAGACTATGTTTTTCCTATGATCTCTGGATCCTCACAGAGAATGAATGTAGAGGGAACCAATGCAGTTTTTGTGAAGGATGTCTTGAAAATAATTGTGTTGCAAAATGCCTCTTGGCATAGGAAGGTGAGATTAGAGACTGAAAGGACATTGTAATGAATCTGAAAAGTTTTTTTTAATGCTACTAATAGAAGTTAGAAAAAGAAAGGACAACCGAGGGTTAAAAAGAACATTGAAAAGGTACTTAAAGAAAATGAAAAAGTGTTCCTTAAATTGCTATTAGATTTCAGGGCTCTGAGGCTAAGATCTAGCCCCAGGAAGAATTTTTAGGGAGAAGATTGCTTCATTTCAACGTAAATTGGGCTTCCTTATTTTTAGCTAGAACACTCAGTTCCAGATTTCTTTCTCTTGAGTTCAGTAACATTAAAGCGGCTCTGCTGGTTGCTGGCCATCACTTTTAGTGTGAGGCACTAATAAAGTGTGGAGCAGGTGAAAATTCCAATGAAATCAGGCAGACACTATGAATGTGTAAACACAGCTTCATGCTTGGAAAAGCCACAGTGAATGCCAGGGCTGCCCTGTTGTCCTGTGTACCCAAGCCTCCTGACTTCCTCATTACTTCTCACACACATTGTCACCCTTTCTATCTTCATGGTTTTCAGCCTCAGTTTCCCTAGTGTTTACCTTCCCTCTGCCTTCAAATATACATAGGAGTCCACTATCTTGGTGCGGGAGACAGCTGACTACTCTCTCCAACTACTTTTTATTTCCTGTTTTTGTAAAACTTCTCAAACAAGTCATCCTATTTCTTTACTACGTCACTGTTCCAGTCTCAGGAGTCTGGGCTTAATAACAAGGCAGCAACTATGGTGAATTTGACTGAGTGCTGACTGCACCAGGATGAGTGCTTAGAGCTTGGCATATGTTACTTCATTGAATCCTCTGAGTCAGGTATTACACGTATTGTAATTTTATAGATAAGATGCTCAGGTTTAGATTAAGCAATTTGCTACACAGAGACACTATTGACAAGGCTGGAACAGAGCCCAGGTCTGACTGACCTCAACACATTTTCTTAACTACCTTTTTGTTTACTCAAAAGTATCAGGGAAATGTTCTCATTTTAACCTTTTAACTTGAAGAGGTATTATTATAATCCATTTAATACACTTGCTCTGGACTAGTAGAGTTACCGCCTTCCTAGGGGGCATTTGCAAATTTGTTCAGGTATTTGGTTGTGGGAATACTGGAGGTGGGAATGATACTAGTATTTAATTGCTAAAAGGAGGGACATAGGTGTGGGAACTGCTCTGTAATGCTGAGAAATACCTCACACAACAAAGAATTCTCCTCCCTCAAATGCCAATAATGCCCCATTCAGAAACAGTGATAGTGGATGAGAATTTAATAATGGATTCAGAAAGCCTAAATAACTTCCCTGAATGTGGAGCCATAAATCAAACTGAAATCTGTCTGGCTGTAAAGCTTATGCTTTTTTCTACTCAATTCAACTTCATCTAACAGAATATTAAAATATTATGTATAATTTGATTTGCTCACAGAATTACCATATTTTATATGCAACATCTCAAATATAATTTATTTAGAGAATACTTAGCTAATTTCCTGATTGAATGTTATTTTAATACATTTAATGGAGATAGCATGTATCATAGTATTTGCCAGATTTTCACAAGGATGATAAAACTTAATGAAAGAAACCATCAACATTATATTAAACAAAGAAAGCTGCATATTCTGGAACATGCTGTCTTCTGCACTGACAACCAGGAGCAGAAAAGACTTAATTAGGAAAGGTAAAAAGGAGAAAGGGGAGAAGCTCAGTGAAGAAGATAGAGAAAAAATATATATACGTTGCTTTTTATTTAATTAGTCTTATACACGGAGCTCTGAACTGTCACTTGCAATGTTTGCTTCGCCTGAAACTTTATTTTAAAAATATCTCCTTCATAAACATTCTAAGGTCTAAAGGGTTGCTCAAATTTAAATAAGATTTTCTAGTTTCTATAAAGACATCTTAATGTGCTTATTTCTAAAACAAATGCAATGTATATATTTTTTGTAACGCTCAGAGGTTGTACTAAGCAAAGACGTTGTTGCTCTTGGTAAAGGAGGGCTATGCTTTTCATAATTGTAGACTGCATACCTGGACTGTACATTTGAACATAACCCAAGTCTCCAAAATTTAGCCATCATTTCATAACATCAAGGCCTGTGTGCCATATTTGTTTGCTTTTTTTTTTCCTAGCCAGAAAAATAAAACGGTAGTTTTCAGCTTCACCCAAGTGCCTACCTTTGAAATACATATCGTCCAAGACAAACTCTCATCTTGAGAGTTTGCCTGCAGGAAGAAAGGATCTTGCTTTAGGCCATTTTTCTTTTTTCTGTTTTCACCATCTGAGATATACAGTCATGTTCCACATAATGATGTTTCAGTCAACACCTCACCACATATACATCAGTGGTCCTGTAAGATTATCATATGATATCTTTACTATGCCTTTTCCATATTTACTTGTGTTTAGATACACAAATACCATTTTGCTATAGTTGCCTACAGTATTCAGTACAGTAACATGCTATAGAGGTTTGTAGCCTAGGTGCCATAGGCTATATCACCTAGCTTAGGTATATAGTAGACTGTCCATCAAGGTTTGTGTTAGTACACTCCATGATGTTTGCAAAACAACAAAATTGCCTTATAATACACTTCTCAGCACATATCATCACAGTTAAGCTATGCATGACTATTTAAATTCCCAAAATAGATGATTTTCTGGGACCCATAATTAACAGAGAATCTCAGACTTTGTGGGTGATGAGAATATCTGAGTGCTTGTTAAAAATGCAGATTTCCAAACCCTATGCTAGAGACTTGAATTCAGTAGCTCTTGGGAAGAGTGAAATGCTTTGTCAGCAAGCTCCCCAGGTGATGGGGTGCATGTAGTTCATGGAACACACTATGAAGACAAATAGTTTGGTACTTAATAAGCCTCTAATAAATAGTTGTTGAATATATGAATGTGAATATATGAATGTGGCTGTACTAACGGCTTTATTCCTGTCAACAGAGGCTTTTACCTATAACGACACAAGCTTATAAACCTAGAAAATTCTTACCTTTTCCTTCCCCTCACCTTTGCCTACCCTATTATCAGCAACTCTTGAAGTCTTGTTATGGGCAGATCCTTTCCATTTTCACCCCTATCATGCTGCTTTAGCACCTCCTGTCTCCTGGCTTGTTAAGAGGTTTTCCCAGACTCCAGACCCTTTTTATTTCAACTCATCTTTAAGACCACTACCAGATTAATCCTCCTCAAATCTGTGCTTTTCTCTAATCAAGACTCTTCATTATTTGACTCAGTCTACTTTTCCACTTCATCTCCTTCTCTCTTGTCTCTAATTGTGCTTTATACACCTCCTTCTCACTGTCTTTGCTTATGCCATCCCTTTCCCTACCCTGGGCAGGAAGGAAGGGGTTAACTCAGCAGGGCTGGGTTATTCAAACCCTGCACAGTTCAAAGAAATTCCTGCCTTCAGGACTAGCCCTTGGTCAGCTCCTGGGAATTAACCTCTGAGCTCTTGAAATGTTCTTCCAGATAAGAGTCTTTTTGTATGCCTAAGGCCTTGGACCAAGCTCTACAGATAAGTTTATCCTGACAATGTGATTTATGGTGAAGGCTTTTTTTTTTTCTTTTGTGTAAGGGGAGGCAGGAATCTCAGTAGCTGAGGTCAGTTAAGGGGCCTGTATCACTGATCTCCAATAACAACTCTGGACACCAAAGCTCATGTGATCCTTTCTGTTTGGCACCAGCGAACATGTGTTGTCACACATTGTTGCTGGGAGAATTAAGCACATCCCCATGAGACTCCATAGGGAGGAGACCACAGGCTTGCACCTGGCTTCTTCTGGACTTCCAAACCTTTTCCCTTTCCTTTGCTAATTTTAATCTGCATCTTTTCACTATAGTAAACTGTAACCTGTGAATTTAACAGCGTTTCTGAAGCCTGTGAGTTCTTCTCATGAATCACCAAGCCTGGGAACCCCGTGACACCTCTCAACAGAATGGCCCTCTCTTTTCTGCCTCACAGTACTCTATACATTCTTCCAGAGACTGGTAAAATCCCTTCCCTCTACCTTGCCTTCCCCAAAAGGTAGCCAGCAAGCAACACCCTCTGCTGGTGAGAGTGCCCACTGGAAAGGCTTTTCTGAAAAGAAATTTGGCCTTGTTAGTAATATTTTAAATGGGCATAACATTGACCTAGCAGTTTCACTCTTTTGGAGTTTATTCTATAGAAATCTTCATGCAAGGCTACATTTAGTGTGTTGCAATCTTATTTATTGAAGTCAGAACTGGAAATAATTCAATTATCCATTAATGACAATATTAATAGAATAATAATCCCTTGATAGTAATATTATGGGATAGATATATTGATATAGCTCCATGTACTGAGCACATTCTGTTCCAGCCTTGTGCTAAGTGCTTTACTTAAATACTTCACTTGAAAATCTTCCTTGTAGGTAGGTTACCTTTACTTAGACAAACATTGAAGTACCTAGAAGTTAAATGAGATCACAGGGCTAAGATACATTGACTCCATCCACACAATTTATACCAGGGAGGGTTAACAAAGAGTGGTAGAACTCTGTATGCTGGCATGGAAAGATGCTTGTCATATATCATTAAGTTTAAAAATTAAAATTACAAACCATTTATATGGTATGTTGCCATTTTTGTAAACCATATATATGTATATGTACATTTACATGGGAAACAAAAGTGTAGAAATATTAATTTTTAGAACAGGTAACAGGTAACTTCTTTTCTCCTAAATACCCTATAAAATGATTATATGATTAACTTAGCTGCCCTTATACAGGGCATATCAAACAGAGAAGACATGTACCACATTTTCTTTATCCAGTCTACCATTGATGGGTATTTAGGTTGATTCCATGTCTTTGCTATTGTGAATAGTGCTGTGATGAACATAAGTGTTCATGTGTCTGCCTATCAGGTACTATGCTTATTACCTGAGTGACAAAATAATCTGTACATCAAAATCCTGTGACCTGCTGTTTACCTCTATAACAAACCTGCACATGTTTTATTTTTAAAAAAACAGATGACAGAGAGCTGAAATTAAAAATAAAAACTG